>JAVDPK010002415.1:650532-674123 GCA_034780415.1 Cichlasoma orientale | reverse complement strand
GTGTGTGTGTGTGTGTGTGTGTGTGTGTGTGTGTGTGTGTGTGTGTGTGTGTGTGTGTGTGTGTGTGTGTGTGGCCTTTCATTTAGCAGAAGGCCATCAGTGAGTCATTCTCCTAAAGAGCACCCTTGGGTACTGGTCTCATTGACACACATGCAGTGGCTATCTTGGAACAAGGCTCGCTGGTCAATGTTTAATGCCCCATAATTGGTTTTACTGACCAGCACAGCCTGCAGGATCCCAATGCTGATTTGAAGCCTGACCACTGAGGCTGCCTGCCACTGCAGCCCTACCTGGCTTTGTGAAATGTGTAATTTATTTGCTCTCAGAGGTGTAACTGCTGGGTGACAGTCATTACAAGGATTAAACTGTCAAGGTTAAGCTGGACAACGTCGTCTGTGATCTCTTCGTCCATTTCCATGTCTGTTCTGCTAAAACCTGCGCAGACGATGATGATTTGAATGTGAATTTGATATATAAGCTCTGAGTTTCCCCTCACCTTACTTTCCTTTTTGCTTTTTTGTTTCTCTCAGAGAACCATGAGCACTGTGGAGGAGGAACCGGATCACATGATACCATGAAGACAAGCCTACAGGTCCTGCGCTGCCAGCTGCTGAGTGAGTAAAGCCTGGCGTGGTTAATTCAGAGGACCGGCGAGCCGGTCAACATTTCGTATGCAAAGAGAAAATAGAAAATTAAATCTGTTGCTTGTTACGTGAGGTTCTTTTGCAATAGTTTCGAATCAGCTATTTTTATTGTTTTAAAAACATTTCAGTTATTTATTATCCTCAATTTGTACGCAGCAGGTAAGAGAGCTGAAGATGAGTAAAAGCAGCGGTTCTGAGTCAAGCATTAACCTCCAGGGCTGAAATTTAGCTCTCTGCTCTGTCACACCTCCACTCGAGTCACCGAGTTGGACCTCTCCACCATATTTTTGGTGCTGGTGCCTTTTTTGGATCTAACAAACAGTTTTAGCATGCAAAAATCAGCAGGTCACTCCCAGACTCCTCTAATCTGCATGTCGAAGCTTCCTTGAGCAAGATGCTCAACCCCGAATTGCTGGTTGGCAATTTGTGCTAATGGCTTTGCAAGTGGCTTGTAGTCTAAAAGCCTTTTTGCATGCTCAGTTAGAGATATAAAAGATATAAAAGAAGCGGTCCAGTCCACTAATTAGCATGTCTTTGTTTCTGTGTAATGCACCTGTACAGTCTGGATGCAGCTTGTTAAAAAAAGCTAGTTAGTGTTAGGGTGGAGTGATAATTTGTCAGCTTTCGTCCAAATATGGACTCTTTTAGCTCCATAAAAACAACATAGCAAGAGTGAAATTACAAAATAAAAGGCTTTAAAACTTTAAAGGGGGGCTACGTTCATCTTTTATAAACCGTCTGGTCCTTGACATAAGAGTTAACAGTGACATGTAATTTTTTTTAAGGCTGCTGTGCGTATTTCCAAGTTCTGATCTTCTGTTGCTGTCCTATCTGCAAAAATTCCTCTGATGCTGAAGGCCAATCCTGCAGGGATCTCCTGTTTGTAGACATCAGATACTGTACATACAGTGCTGCGTCCCCTATCGTCACAGTTTAGGCCTGTGCTGTTTTAAATTCACAGGATAGGATCAAGGCTCTGGGAGTTGATGCAAAAAGTTCTGGCCGGCTACCAGCGCAGAATGTCACATGAATATGGAACATGTTGGTCGCACTGAAACCCACCGGGCTCCGGGACTGTTAGCTGAAAGGGCTGATGATATCTGGTATTCACCCCCCAAGCTCCACCTCGGGGCAGTGGAGCCAGAGGCTGTTTGACAAATCTGCCTCAATCCCTCAGAAGTGATAAACTTGGACTAGACCGCCGTGAGCTGAGTGTGTTAAGCTGGTGCAGAGGTGGAGGGAGGTCACTCTGCAGCAGTTTGACCTGAAGAAGAGAAGTTGAAGCTGTGTGTTTTGTATGGATTTTATTTTTTGAGTGTGTCCTGGTAAATCTAATGCTCAATTTGCTGCCATTCATTCAGTTGGAAATCCAGCCCAGGCCTGAATTTCCTCGGACGCATTACTCTTCCATTAGAGTTTCCTCAATCGAGTGTGCAGAGCTCAGAGACCCACCTGAGATCTCTGTATCTGTGCAGTACAGAGAAATTTCTCATTTCTCTCTGTGGATGAGCCGTGTGCTGGAGACAGATGTGCCTTAACATCTTAAGGCTGCAGAGATACTGCAAACAGAGAAGGCCCGGGACACATGATCCCATATCACAATGAGACAACGGGTGCCAGAGAAGGAAGTTATATCAGCACTATTTACTATGACCGTGTTGGGCTGAAGGAACACATTTGAAACAATGGAGCCAAGACTCACAATTTGTTTTAGAAAATTGAGTTTTGTCTTCAAAGCCAGAATAAATAAAAACTTGAAAGGCCAGTTGGAGAGATGTGTAAATGAGTACACAAGCCTCAAGAAATCTTCCCATCTGACTTCTTCTTGTCTTGTATTTTTGAAGTGTGCTGTTTGTGATCTCTGTAAAGCCGCCATCAAAGTGGATGTGCCGAAATTCTCTGGAAGACACCGGCAGCGTCTGCGACTCTAACGGAGATGTGTAATTGCAGGTTTGCAATTCAGCGTTCTCCCCAGATTCCAGACGACTTCCTGTTTAATCTCCCTCCTTCCTGTTAGGTCCGGTGCTGCTGTCACAGTCGCCGTAGCTAAATCATTATCCCAGTAAACAGCAGAAAGAGCCTTTGTTGTTCTTGTTTTCGCATTCTCTCGCCGCCAGATTCTCAGATAAACACGTCCCCGTTCAAAGCGGCTATAACCTGACAAACAATTCAAATTCAAACAGGAAGCCATTATCCTGTTACCCAAGCTTCGCCTCTTATCTCTGCGCTCACATCTGCAGAGCCCTCCCTGTTCCGCCTCTCCACCACCCCGCCCATATCGAAGCCTTCTCCAGGACAGTCCCACCAATCCCAGAGGATGTGCCCTGTCTATCTGCTGGGGCACACCCAGAAGCAAACCAGAGGAATTTGTCTGTTTGTGCTACTGTAATGATGGCACTGTGTTTATACGCACACACGTCTTTCCATAAGGAGGAATTCTGGGATTTTTCACAAGCAGGATTAACAATTGTTGCGATAAAACTGTTCAGCAGTACAGCTGAAGGGCCCCTTTCACACAGATTCAAACTGACAACCAAATTCAATGGCAGTACTAACTTTTAGTTTCTATTGTGAGTCACAGAAATGTTAATTGTGAAATGAGTGCCTTTCCTACCTAACTGAGCAGCTTTAGGCACATGATTCATCTCATGGCGTGCGTGCGTGTGTGCGTGTGTCTTGCAGATACAAAGGAAGGCTTCTGAACAAAAAACATTTTGAATACGTCTCAGTGTAACTCTGAATAGAAACACCCTGCATATTAAAGGGCAGAAGGAGGTGTAACGGCAGTGGGAGGAGGTGGACTGCAGCAGTATTAGTGACAAGCAGACTGCTAGAAGTTTTTCGGCACATTTTTTTATCCTTTGAAATTTCATATCAAGTAGTTATTTGTTTTTCAAAAGCACCTCCTTGTACTCAGTTACACTGATTGTAATCTGGTTCCGCAATTTCGTCTGTCTGCTGAGCTGCTGCGCTGGACCAGAGGCCTCAATTATGAAACAGACTTCAGATCAATTTTGATCTTAAGCTTGTCTCAGAGGAGTCTCATTATGCTGATTTCCAGCTCCATATTTTTATTCTTGGGCTCTACTATCAGTGTTTTTTTTTTTTGTTTGTTTTTTTTTGCATGATTCACAGCTCAGTATAATCCTTGTCTGGGCCTAGATGCAGTCCCTCAGTTCATCCTTTTTTAAGCCATCTTTCTTCTGATTGGCTGCCCCTCATTAGGGATGCCCTCTGTCACTGGCTTTATACAGGCCAAAAAGAAAAGGAAAAAAATGGTCAGGACCGAGTGAGTAGAGCAGGCTAAATCCTGAGCTTTGGTGTGATATATATATATATATATATATATATATATATATATATATATATATATATATATATATATATATTCTGTAAAAATAGCCTCAATTCTGGAGGTAAGGTCTTGTTGAATAACGCCTCAGTGGTTATAATAAAGGGAGGGAAAACATATTTCTTATATTGCCTTCACTGTAAAATAAGATGGATAAACCAGTGGCGGCAGTCAGTGTGCTCGCAGTGCCTGTTGTGTTCATGGGTAACAGCATAACACAGCTGGTCCGGGGCTATTGTGTTGTAATCCCGTTATTGACCGCTTTGCAACAGAAACAGTGATTCTAATGAGCACATTACCGTGAATAATAATGGCATTGCTATTTGTAAAGTTATATCACAGGTGGCAGTAGAATTATAATACCAAAAATTGTATTAGGGGTAGGTTGTAAGAGTATTCATTTCACTAGAAAGAGCTATTATAGTTTGTTTGTTTTTTCTGTGGTGGGATCAAAATTAGCTGCCCTGATAATACTAACGGTAGAGGTAGAAAATGGGGCTTATAAATATTTCTTTCAGGATGATTTTAGTCCAAATTGGAGCTTTATTCCTGCATCTGCAGTAATTTATATTTGGTGGAAATGTTCTGTCCACACAGAGTAGGCATCAACAGCAACAAACGTGACGTGGAGAAAGTCAGAAATGGCGTGAATCGCATGAAATGGTGCAGCTGGGGTGGAGGCAGGTTTGCAAAGTACCTGGTGAGGCAGCAGCATCTGTACGCAGCCTGAAGGAACTTCTGACTTAGCAGTAGTAGAAGTACTTATGAGAAGTTTTATTTTTCATATTATTATTTAATTATTACCAACTGTACTTATAGT
The DNA here is from genome assembly GCA_034780415.1 of Cichlasoma orientale. Taxonomy (NCBI): domain Eukaryota; kingdom Metazoa; phylum Chordata; class Actinopteri; order Cichliformes; family Cichlidae; genus Cichlasoma; species Cichlasoma orientale. Next base: position 669,307 of record JAVDPK010002415.1, on the reverse strand, counting down.
TTTGTTAGTGATATTGATACAGTTATTTGTAGTACCCCAGCTACAGTAACCAACAGTAGCAGTTGTAGTGGCACAGATTGAAGCAGTGCCACAGCAGGCCCACGAGTAATGGTAATTGTTACAGAGGTCCACTGAAGTCAGTCGGCGCTGATGGTTCGCTGTCCAGGCGCGATAATCCAATCTTACCTGCAGTTAGTCAGACAGTTCTCTGCTGATAAAAGGTTTTGTCTGCCTGAAGCTGATGGATCTGACAGCACGTCAAAGCTTTAAATTAAAGGCTTGGACTACCTTTAACAGAACGTCCCTTTTTCAACTTTATGATTACTTTGATTTGGTTCTGTCAGCTTTTATACCTCAAAAGTCGAGATACGGACTGATTTTTATACTGGGGAGGCAGCACAGCGTGTGTATGTGTGTGTGTGTGTGTGTGCCAGCGTGGTGTGATATGGGCTCATTGGTATTCCGATGAGCGCTGTAGATAAAGCCATCTTCGTTTGCCCCAGAGGATTGGAGGGGAATTCCACAGAGGGTTGTCCGCTCCCGTGGAGTGGTTGTTATTAGCATAAATGAGGCAAAATGTGATCCACGGAGGGCCGGCTGGGTGGTGAGGAGGACATCTTTAATTACGGGCTGCGGTTCAGTGCCTTGGGGCTTCTAAACCAGCAGTTATTCATGTTTATCCCATTAGATTACGAGACGTAATGGACATACAGTAATTCCCTTCACTTCTTGTACATTTACATCTCTGATGTTTGGTTAATGATTTCATTCAGTGGGCGCACAAACAAAGGGTCTGCTCTCTGCATTTATGGTTGTTAATACAACTCAGCCACTGTTTGGACTAATAATACACCGTAAATCTAATAAAACACTGAAAACTTTTGCTGTGCCTCAAAACTGAAAGCGAGTACAAGCTACAGTTATCACTAATCAATTTTTTAAAAGACGGACACTTCGCCTTCTACTCACAATCATCGTTTAGGATGCTGAATGCAACAAAAACAGTTTGTTTTTTTCCCAGCTGTGTTCTTAGATCTATCAAGTGATAAATATGATAGTTGTAGTAGTATTTATAGGATGTTTTATTACTCTTTAGATAATTTCAAATTGGTGCAGATACTCTTTTATGATCACTTCTTTTCATAAAGCCCATTCGCCATTTTCAAGATGACTGTCGACAAAGGCAAGAAATTATGAGGTTTTTTTTCAATTTTCAGATAAAGTAAATAGCAATCAGACATCCCCCCCCTATGAGCAAGCACTTGGCGACAGTGGGAAGGAAAAACTCCCTTTTAACAGGAAGAACCTCCGGCAGAACCAGGCTCAGGGAGGGGCAGCCATCTGCCGTTACCGATTGGGGGTGATGGGAGGGAAAATGGATAAAAGGCACACAGTGGAAGACAGCCAGAGATTAATAATAACTAATGATTAAATGTAGAGTGGTGTATAAATGTGTAGAATGAAAAGGGGTGAGTGAAGAATCATGGGAACCCCCCAGCAGCATAAGGGAGGGTTCAGGGTTACCTGATCCAGCCCTAACTATAAGCTTGATCAAAAAGGGAAGTTTTAAGCCTAATCTTAAAAATAGAGAGGGTGTCTGTCTCCTGAATCCAAACTGGGAGCTGGTTCCACAGAAGAGGGGCCTGAAAGCTGAAGGCTCTGCCTCCCATTCTACTCTTAAGTATCCTAGGAACCACAAGTAAGCCAGCAGTCTGACAGCGAAGTGCTCTATTGGGGTGATATGGTACTACGAGGTCTTTAAGATGAGATGGGGCCTGATTATTCAAGACCTTCTATGTGAGAAGAAAGATTTTAAATTCTATTCCGGATTTCACATGAAGAGAAGCCAATATGCGCTTTCTTTGTTCAAACCAATCCAAAGCTTAAGCTTGTCAGTTTAATTGTTGATTCCAGAGTTGCTGTTGGTGTGATAGCAAATGGTTATCTTTATTCTGCTAAAGCTCTTATAAATTTGACCTACTTACAGTCAAAACATTCCGGTGGCAAATGTGTGTCCAGAGGGACCAAAATCCAGTTTTGGTGCTTGTATCCACTTCTGAAAGATTGAGTTATCTGCTGCACTATTTTGGCTGTATGTGCTATGAGATTGGGTGGAATCAAGTTACAGCACTTTGCTAAATTAACTATTGCTAAACCAGTCCGTAGGTGGTAGAAACTTACACATGTATTGTCCACAAATCAAAACACAGTAATTAACAAATTTATTTTACCCAATCTGAGGTTTAAAAAATGGTTTTAGTGTTTGAATGTTACGCTTGATTAATTTTTGACTTCTCAGACGTCCAGTGTGCCGCTCAGACTTGGCTATGAAAACATTAATTCAGTTTATTTGCCTAATAAGTAACAATATAATTTTAAGTTTTAAGAAAGTTTTTGTTTTGATCTATTTTAGAACTGGGACAGTCTATTTGATGATAGTGAACCTAAAATAGTCTTTGATGTGATGTGATGTAGTCCTTGGGGGGGGATACCAATAGATACAGTTGTATTTCCACTCAAGTATTAAAGAAAATGATGGGACTAAAGAATCATCTCAAAATTGTCCATTTTTGTACGAGCAACATTGAAAATGCGTTGGTATCAATAAATGTTATTCTAACTGAATAATAGCACACAGAGCAAACACAGACATAAAACCTACTGTCAAGTATTTAATCTCAATGCAGGATTTATCATTGTATTACAGTTCATTTTATTTATGAATCCGACCTTGGCTAGATTCTCATTATATGTGCATATACTGCTCTGTTATTCTCCGCTATGCTGATGTGCAGGGAGATGACGGAGCAGAAGCTTTTCCGAAGCGCAGCCTGACGAACCACAAGTTTGCCTTATTGATGGATGATTTTGCAGCCCCCATTTCTGGCTTCCTGTAGAGCCTCCAGTTTGAACGGTGCCACTGGCAGCTGCCCACTGATGATGCGGCACAACCAGCCTGGCTCCAGAACCCGCTTCATAGGCAGATTGTCGCTGTACACGTCAGAGCCACATCGTTCTCCATCGCACGTAGCAGGAGGTGACCCCAGGAAAAAAAAAAAGGATAAATATCCCAGCCTCAGCTGTGAGTGCCCCCCCTTCGGGATTGATCATGCGGCCTGGCTAGTGCATAAGCACTGATAGCCTGCATGCCGCACACTAAGTGCTCCAGTATGATTGATTTAGCCTTGAAGATTCATGATGCACTGCGCCTGAAGAATATTGTTCCACAGGAATGAAAGTCTTAGCTTACGAGTGGGTCCAACATCTAAGGCAGAATTCCATCAGCTGCAGGAACAAATGTCAGGTTATCATAGTGTAACTTCAGATTCGGTGACAGACGCTTTGGCCTCTCAGTCTAATCGTGAATGAGCACTGGGACAAAGCCTGCTTTGGATCAGCGCACAGGAGCCTGCTTTGCGACATGATTTATTGATGTCCCTCGTGGCATCAATGGAGGACTTCAACGAATGTCACCGGCTTCCTGTGCACTCAGAAGAGCCCTAATTCAGCAGGTTTTCTTGCATAAATTGCCCCTCCCTCCCTCTCTGCCTCTGTACACACTGTGCTTTGATAATGGAAAACAGGTTGACACCATTAGTCAAATAAATGAGGGCACAGTCTCGCAGTAATTTTAGCTGGGCATTATTTGTCTTCATGATATTAGCATGTGCTTTTCTTGATGGTGATAGGCTGGTTGATATAGATAGTGAGGGCAACAGGTTGGTGTGAGTGATAGCGGTACACTCGTGGAAGGAAAAAGAGCCTAAATTCACGAGTCAAGACTCAAACTCCTCGCTCGCCTCCTCGCTCCTTGCATCATCGCCACTGAAAATGGTCTGACTCCTTTTGAATCATGTCAGACTAAAAACAGCCAGCATGCACGAGGGTGGGAAGGAAAAAAAATCATGCTGAGTAAACGAGTGTTGCTGACCATAACAAATGTTTCTCAGTGTGCCCCGCTCTGTTTCAGCTTTTCATGTCTAATCCAACCTTTTTTGCCTTTGTTCGTCTCTTAGCACTATCAAACACCCACACATCTCCCGCTCAGGCCCATTCGTGCACATTTTACACCCTTTCTGACCTCACTATTCTTACCTCTTTCCATTCAGCATTCTCCTTTTCTTTTCAGCGCCTCCACTCAGTAATGGATGTTCATAAAACTCAGGTTACTCATCTGGTCTTTTCAGTAATTTCTCTTAACGCCCCGTGCCTCTGCTTCTCCTCCACGTGTCTTTGTGGGGGCCAGGCCAGGCTCTCTGTCCCCGCTCACACTCTCGCTCCATCAGCCGGACACACAGCCATTGTGACAAATTACACCCATTTGCCTCAGTGTGCGGCACAGTGCGTGTGTAAATCCGAGCAGGTACATGTAATCGCTGCAGACACAGAAATGCAGCAGCACAGACTGGACGGGTCAGTTATCCTGTTTTCAGAAAAATAAAGATGCAGGTGTACCAGAGGGCAGAAAACAAGATAACTCAGTTATATTTCCTGTTTTCAAACACATGACTGTGTGAGGCGCACTTTGTTGGATGCGTCGCACATAAAATCCATTTCAGAGAAAACGTAATGGACACACTGCTTCGTCTCCATCTTCCATTTATTGTATTCCAATTAAATCTGCCCATTAAGGCTAAACCACCAGTTGCAATGCAATGATGGTCGTGCTGACGCTTTCGTTCAGCTGTGCCATGTTGTTATGTACGCTGTTATATTTAAGTGTTGCTACTTTTATCAGCTGGCTTCAGTCTTTGGCTGAGCACAGAAAAGTTAGTTGTAGGAACACAGCAAAGTGAAGAATGAGGGGACCTGGTGGCTCTGATTTGCTGTGAGGATCACTGGGAACCAATTCTTTGATGGGCCATTGGTGTCCTGATGGTAGTGCTCTCTGTCAGGACGATAACACCTCCGATCACAGGGAACAACGGGTCACTGAGCGGATAGATGAGTGTGAAAATGATGGGAATCCTATATTGTGGCCATCTCCAGATTTCAGCTTTGTAAACATCTATGGGAGATATCTGACCGACCGTGTTAGGCGGCGCTCTCCACCACCATCATCAAAGCTAAATGACGCACTGTATTATGTAAGAATTCCTCCTGCAGAGCTCCACAGATTGAATGATCAGTGCAGATTCTGGTTTTGCCTTCTGAACACAGGATTATTTTTCAAAGTTAAAGGGAGATCCACCAATCAGGCACCACTGACTGGTGACATGAATAACACTGATTATCTCTTCATCATGGCACTTGTAAGTGGGCGCCGTCCTGCAGGAGCTGGACTACCTGTGCAACCTCTGCAGGGTCCAGGTATCACCTCGTGCTACCAGTAGTGACACTGAGTTTAAATGACTTGGATGCTGTACTCTGATTAAAAAGTGTTCCTTTAATTTTTTGACCAGAAATCATGACCCGGTTGCCCCAAATAAATCTGTTTGATTTCTGAGTTTCTTTCTGGTTCTGTGAGCAACTATCCACCACTTATAATTTCTCTGCACCATCCAGGGCTCTGATAGATGGGTACCTAATTCTGCCCTTTTTGCTTGCCAATAGTTTCCCTCTGTGGATAATTAACATTACAATGTGCTCCCACATTTATATTGCACTTTTCCAGTCTTACTCTCACATCAAAGAACTTTTAATTAGTCATATTTTAGCCTACCATATATAAAGCACTTTATTTGCCTCATATCCACGGCTCATTTAGGATCACTACTTTGCTTTGGACTGTGGGAGGAACCTGGACTACATGGAGGAAACCCACACAGGCACAGGGAAGCATGCAAGGCTCCCTGAAAGGCCCCCAGATGGGGTTCAAGCTGGGAACTTTCTTGCTGTGAGGCAGTAATGCTAACCACTGTACCACCTTCCCACACAAAACTCTTTCCAATTACACGGCCTCAAAGGAGTCCTGTATTATTTTTCGTTGCCACCTCTCAGAATCAGGAGTGGGTAATTTGCATGCCTGCTGTCTTCCTTGGATGTGCTGGCTGTTTCTCAGGCTCCCTCTCTGGAATTGAACCCTGATTCCCCCTTAACCACGGTCACCATGGTGGGCACATAAAGTACCACTGACAGGCGATAGAGCGGTCACTCGAATGAGAAATCGCGACCATGGAAGGCCAGCGATCTGCTCGAGATTATCTAGCGTCGCCAAAGAGGCTGGGGCAACCTTGGAGAGGCTACACATAGATTTTTGGGTTTGATAAATGCATGCATACCCATATATTCAATGCATGTATTAGAGCTAGAATTGCCACAGTTGTCCAAGCAACAGATGAGTGATCAAAGGAACCATAACTGCTTTAATGAGTAATTTGCAGTTTCACTGTAATAGCTGCCTTTATTTGTTTTAATTGTCCACCTGTTGCTTTAAAGGGGACCTGTTATGCTCACATCCACCTCCATATTTTTATTCTTGACTCAAGCATCATGTTATACTGGGCCTTTGTGCAGCCCCTCAGCTCATCCTCATTTTGGCTCTCAGAGATTACTTGTACATACACTGACCTTGATATTTGAACCTTTGGCCAAGTTTAATATGTGCATCCACCATTGTATATACTGTCTATGGCAGAAAAGCATGCTCGGTCCCCAGTAATTAGAGAATTAAATGTCAGGGGTAAAGTCAGAAAGGGCCTCACTCAGAAAAGCTAATAAACCATTAAGCTCGACACCTCCGATACAAACTCTAAAGGTCGGTGTTGTCCTCATTTTGTGTCCAGCACTAATTAATATTTGGGCAGTCAGACATCAGTGCCTGCTAACTAAAAAGAAATAAATAAATAAAATAAATCAGCTTTGGCCCTTTCACATTTTTAGATGTGATCTTTAATAAAATATGATTCAACTAAACCGCAAAGCCCTAAATGAATATTAATGTCCATGTTGGTTGCAGATCAGAGACAAGCTCCATGTTTTATGCAGGGTTTCTGATCACCTGAACTAACCGGGAGAATCTGTGCCAGTGCATTTAGTTTGTTCATTTCTGACATAACTTTCTAAAAAGATGCTATGTTTTATTCAGAAGCAGCAGAGTGTCAGGTTGCCAGGTTGTGACAGCCAGGCTTGGTTACTGATTGAAGGCATGAGTCAAGCCAGGCCACATCATGATAAACATCCTCCCTCGTAATCGGCCTCTGTTACCTCCTTTTATGTCTTTTTTTTCTTTTTTTTAAAAGGCAGCCTTCGTGCATCTGCGTGGTTTTAGTTTGCACAGAGACGTCTGACACCTTCCTATCCGAGAAGGCACGATTTAATGTGTCTCTTATTCAGATTCAGTCATTTTGCCTCATTTAAGAGGTTGATTTTTGTCCTATTATGACCACGAGTCGCATTACCCAGGATCAGCAAAAGACTGAACACCTTACTGCTGACAGGCTGGGTTTTATCCTCCCGCCTAAAGGATCATTTCAGGAAAGAACGAGCAATCATAAATCAACAATGGCCCTGCGTGTTGTCTCCCCAGACATGGGTCTGGAGTGTGCTCTGTGGATTAGAGACGTGACAGACCTGGTTAATGGAAGACGGGGCCTGGACCGTCTCTCCTGGAAGTCGGTGTGATTGAGTATGGAGGAATATGATTAATGATTCAGAGGCTGAGTTTAAATAGTCGGTGCTTTGGGCTTCTGCCGGGGTGTATTTTAAATTCCCCTTGGAAGAAAATGGAAAAATATTCCTGTGGCAAATAATTAATGATATTATTGATATTGTTTTTAATCTTTTATTGCATTTTTTTTGTTGCTGTCCATTCTATCCAAACTTTTCCTTTGCTCCTTAATGATGGCCATAACTTCTCAGTCACATTGGTACCTGAGACTGTGTTTTGCAGGTTTTTTTTGTTTTTTTTTTAATGAATTAGTCTCTAATTGACATGCTTGAAGCTCCACATCGTGCACTTGTTTGCTTACACCTGTGAGACTGCTGCATATAACAAGTAAGGTTGGAAAATAATACACAGAGAAATAAGATTTTTATAATATACATACAGATTTTTCCTTTTTTCCTTCTAATCTTCATGCCAGTTTTTAATAAAAGATTGCACATTAAAATTGGCATTCTTTCATGGAATATTATTAAAGATAAATCTGGAAATATTCTATACTTTTCGTATTGTAAGCAAATCTGATCCGACTGAAGCCTATTGTTGTCCATAAACTGATAAAAACATTCAAATGAGCCACACTGGGTGTTGCACTGGCTGACACGCTTTCTTATTGCAACAAAAAACCCATAAAACTCCAGTTTATGGTGGTTTTAGGGAACCTTTTGACATTCCTGCTGTGGACACTCACAGTAGGAATGAATGACGTTTGACCGGAGTGCCACAGACAGGTCTGAGGAGCTCAGGAGCGATGTCAGACTACTTAATGGTCTGTTTGTGGCATTTATTGTCATTAAGATAAATGTTAAGTAAAGCCAGTCTTAACCTTCAAGCAATTAGCCAATAATGGTTGGTGTCAGACTAACCTAACAGAGTCTGAGATGTAGCTCTTGGGTTTTTGCCGTTTCTTTGAGCGCTGCACGGTCTGAGCTTGGGGTGAGTTTGCTGGGACGTCCATTCCTGGAAAGATTTTAAACTTCAAATTGTTTTCCTTATAGATGCACCTTCCCAGATTGATGTTGCTTCTTTAAGATCACGCCTCCTTCTGCTTTTATAGGGGCGCTCGTTCTTGCTGGTGATGAGTTAATCGAGTGCATTTGATTAGCAGCGCCTGCCTGCTACTTACCCTCTTATTGTCTATGTAAGCAGGAAGGGTGTACTTAGGTTTTGACACACTACACAGGTGATCGTTTTTGCATTTTTTTTTTATTCTTTGAATGTATAGAAACTGCACAGCGGGAGCTCTGCTAATGTGTCAGATTAATTGTGCTTAATAATGTCAATAAAGGATGGAGAGGAGAGAGTTAATGAGGAAATTAATAAGCTCCTTCACATTCCTCCCTCTATGACTTTCTTGCTGTCTGGATAATATTATTCCCCACAGGCACCTGCTAATGTCTTGTCACTGCGTAGCTTCCTTACGGGATTGAGCTTGAGAAAGCAAATCTGTCAGGCTCTTAGAGATGGCTTTAGCATTTTAAGTAGGCACACTGACACCAAGGCTGTCATAAATCAATCCACTGTATTAATTGTAAGAAAGTCATTAGAAGTCATTATGTCTGTTACGAAGACACATTTCACCATCTGACTTATTTGTTTAAAAAGACGTTTATAGAGTCTCAATTTTATGATGACAAAGGGCACTGTAAGAGCTGAAGGGGGAACTCTGCAGGTGGATAGAGTAAACATAATTCCCAGGTGAAAACTTATAAAAAAAAATTGTCTTTCTGTTGCAACATTTAAAAAAAAACATGTATCTAAATATGCAAATGAGACCTTGTATATCTAAATGCACCAGCCTGAATAATTTTCCATGAACACTGGATAACGTGAGGATAAAGATTCCAGTTTCAGTTTGTTGACATATTAGACTCAAAGGTTTATACAAACATGTATTTTTTAAATATCTCTTTTTCTCACTTCATAAATCAGAAAATACAGCCGGAAAAAAACATTTTGTTCATGTTTTTCAGGAATAAAATGTTCTGTAAATCCGGCTCTGAATAATACATGAACAAACCCCTCGATAGAAACCTTCAGAATACAGACAGGGAGGAACTCGGAAAGTCTGCAAGTGTCACGGACGAGGAAATTTCTGGCTCAGCGTATCAGAAGGAGTAATTTTGAGGAAAAAGATGCAGCATGTGCTGAAAAATTCAGAACATTTTTATTGCAAAAGACAAATTACAGGGTATACGTTTTAACTAATGGATATCACCGCGGTACTTTGCTGATTACTTGGGTGTTTTGCATAAATATCCAGTGGAGAACGTGTGGAAAAACGAACGCTGAATGCAGCCTGAAAGGAGAAAGAAATGACCTACGTGAGAAAACGTGCTTTTCCTGGAGTCTTGCCTTAAACGAGAACATTTATCAAAACAGGATCGATAAGAATATCATTTGCGACAGTGTCTTGGTTTTTTTTTTTAGTGAACTCCGGGAGCACTTCTCAAGCATTTACAACATCAAAAGCATCGCTGCTCTGTTTGTACTCTGGGTCCAAAGACAGAGACGTCCTCTCGGTCCCAGCTGCCACCTTATCCATGCACGGTTCCACTCAGTAGCACTCGTCTAGTGAATAATGCAGTTAATAAAGCAATCTAGTTAAACTAGGTGAGTGACACACACGGCGCTTCAGTAGATTAAAGGCTAAGAGGCATAATGAATGCAAGACAATGCTGCACGCCTCGTCTAAACACCCGAGCAGTCAGTTATAGCCGCGGGGCTGCGCCCTCATCCAGCTTTGCAAAACAGAACAAATGAGAGAGAAGATTTTTAAAAATGTAACTTTACACCAAACGAGTTCATGAGGCTGAAAGGGATTTCTGTTTTGTCCTGTTTGTTTCTGCAGGTGTTCTAGCATTCCTAGCACTGCCAGCAGGACTGGTGTCATCAGCACAGGAGCTGTACCTCAGCCAGACCCCCCAGGACCCTGTCTATATGGCAGTCACCCACAGCAGCCCCCTGTCTCCCCCCAAACCTCCGCCCCTCAACTGGCATCAAGAAGGGTCGAGTAGTGGCGACTGGTCACCCAAAGGCATGCAACCCACAAACAGCCTCCTTCCTATGGCTGCTCTTCCCCCTTTACCCTTTACCCAAACTTCCAGCTTAGCTCAAGAGGATCCAATTTATGACACGAATTCTGTCATCCCAAACACTGTGAGCACTGGCAGCCATGTGAGTCATCCCAGGGAGCCCAGCTCTGATGTTGTAAATCAAGGTCTCATGCACAAATTAGTCAGGGCCCATAACCCAGTTACAGTCAGCACTAACCAGGCCAGCAGCAGCAGTCCTAAATTTCTCAATGCAGAGATCCCAAATATAGATGTGGAATCTGCTGCTAGAGGGGCCCCAAACCCCCCGGCTCCTGCGTTGAGCTCCGGCTCAGACAGAGGGGATGCACTGGATGCACACCACAAAGAGCCTCATAAACTGAGTCTAGAGGAACTCAGGCAGCACCGTCTCCAACACCTGCGGCCCCCTTCTTCTCTCTCAGTGGACGCTGATGCTGCACGAGGCCTGAAACTCAGGGAGCATGCTGTAGGATCCCCAGAGATAGCCCCGCACCACACCATCACCCTTCGCGAGGTGCACGGAGAGAAAGAGCCCCCCACTCCTGAGCTAAACATTACCACAGTCAAGAATCCACCACAGATTCAAACTGTCACTGCACCCGCTACCCTATCCACTGAGACGAACGTCACAGAATCACAGAATATAACACTCACGCCAGTCACTCACACTACAGCAAATGAGACCACCACTGTGGTAGGTCAAGGTCTAAGCTCTGTTCAAAGTAAAAGCACTGACCCGTTAGGGAATGCAACTGCAGCTGCACACGGAGAGCACCTCTCTAAGAGCAGCTCAGTCAAGGAGAAGCATCAGGGGAACAGCTCAGAGCCCACTTCCACAACCAGCGGAAACTTCCAGAACAGGCAGGTGCCAGCCACCACCCACGGCACCCCGATAGCCGGCAACAGCTCGGGCGCTACCGTCGACCCCACGTCATCCCAAAAGCCCATCTGCTTGAGCAGGATGACCATCGTGTGGATCGTGTTGGCCATCAGTGTGCTCGTGTCCTCGTGCTGTAAGTAAAATCCGAGCAGTTCAGAAAATATGCATTTAAAAACGCTCAAATTCTGTCTGAAAGCAGTTGTTTTGTATTTAAAGAATCTGACTAGTCTGCTTTAGTGCAGAGTGAGAGAAGAAGATTTATACCACGCTCACGCTTGTACAGTGAATAAGAAGCCACAGAAGCAGAACTTGTTTTTTTACACTTTTTATATCTGATGTAAGGAGTTGACATATTTAATAATATTTAACCTCTTTACACTCGCTTGGGTGTCAGTGACCTCTTCATTGTTGAGATAGTGGTTTTTGTTTGGTTAACTTCCACCTTTCATCAAATTTATGCCTTTGCGTGTCTTAATTAAAACATTTAGGGCAGAAAAACTGACTGTCCATCATTTAAAGGGTGACGTCTTGTAGTTTTTTTTAAAAGTGTGCTTATTTAATTTGTAGCTAAAACATAGCTTAACCCTAAATAGTTTGCCAGCAACCAGGTAGGGTCAAAGGTGAGATGTGTTGCTGATCTTCTCATCTCACTATTGAAAAGAAAGCAAAATATTTCCTTAAATGTTTCTTGTCTGCATTTGTCTGAGATTTCCCAGAATGCCTTTTGACAGCCTGCAGTTACCCTTCAGGGCTGCATCTCATTAATTTGGAAAAAGTTTCTATCGAGGAAAAGGCATTGCACCCGAGGCAAAACGCACTTTTGTGCATTACAATCTGTTGAAAATGAACTAATCTTACTCTGATTCTTGAAAACCTTCCCATATATTTTTACTAAAACGCTGACAGCTACGCTCAGAATTTCCTGTATTGATTTCGAACTGCAACACGTCCTGAAACACGGCAGCCTCTGCCCGAGCAGCAGGTGTGGGTGCTTTCAGAGGCTTTTTGAAGCGCCAGCTATTCCAGTTTCTGTGCTAAGCCTTGTTTTCCTCCGCTGCCTCTGCCTGCTGTAGCTGTGCTGCTGACTGTGTGCTGCATGAGGAGGAAGAAGAAGTCATCAAGTCAGGAGAACAACCTCAGTTACTGGAACAACGCCATCACCATGGACTACTTCAGCAGGCACGCCGTGGAGCTGCCCAGAGAGATACACACTCTGGAGAGTGAGGTACAAACTACTGACACTCTAAGGCTGCTTCTCTATTACTGTTCTGCACCGCACACACTAAAGTGATAGCGCTTTTACTTGATGTTTCATTATCGGTCAGCAGAATGCTTTTAATGAGAATAGAAACAACAAGAGGATCTATGTCCAATCTCCCCTGTCAGCAAGCCCCGAGGCTTTCTGAAGCCACTTGAGCATGACACTGTGCCACTGCGATTAATGGGGATGCTATTTGGAACAAGTAAAAGACAAAATTTCCTGCAGGGGCTCTATTAAAGCACTGATTCTTAGACAGGTCTTCACATGAAGTATTCTCTTAAATTTAAATTCGGAGAATGGCAGCAGCTAAATGTCAGAGATCAGCTGCAGTGTCGATATACAAAGTCTTTGCTGATACATTATTAGTTAATTAGTCATGAATACTCACCTGAGGGGGTTTAGTTATATATAAGACTGCAAACACTCATTCACTGAAGCATTGTATTGGCCATATTTATCATCTATCATTCCTCTTGGTCTGCACTGTAAGACCCCCGTGTGCTCAGAAGACACAAACTATAATATAAAAGTCCACACAACCCGCATACATGATGTTTAAACCTGTGGAAATAAACAAAAACAAAAACAACATTAAAAAGTACCCATTGCAGGTACTAGGGGGTAACAGAGAGCAGAGACAAAGATCTAAAGCAATTTTCATGTTATCAGAAAGACTCAGTGCACAAAATGTTTTGATATTAATTTTATGGAATTCAAATGTAGCCTTTAAGAGTTTTTCCACATACGTGGCGTATTTGATAAAGATGACACTGAGCTATATTGTAACCCTTTCTATCCAAAATGTTTCTGTTCTGGTTTGGGGGTCCTTGACTATAAAAAAAAAAACATCTTTAAATAGCTGCTTTAGAGAACAGAAAAACACATTTAGGATCCATAAGCAGATTACTAAAATAGCAGACTTTGAATAATAAAAAACAACAATAACAAAAATCTCTCTCTCTCTCTCACTCACACGCACACACACGCACTTAAAGGCTGCTCCTCGCTGAGGCCTTAATGTCTAAGAGCAGCTAATGAGGTCTGTATTTTCATTCTATAAGTACTGTGTGATCTGCTTAATAAATGACATGTTTAGCAGATGTTTCTCCACACGTGGTTTTCCCTGATGTGCCATCATTTCACCTGTTTGATGTTTTGCTGTGAACGACTGGAATAATCCAGGCTAAAGTTTGATTTCTTCATTTCTCGTGTTGCTTTGAACTCGAAATCTTTTGAACCAATAAATTCCGCTAATTGGCAACATTTCCAATTGTTCAGTAAATTCACAGCTTTATCCTTTAGCACGTGTGTCCCCACTTATTTTGCTTTAAGTAGCTTTGGGATTGTTAAAATCAGCTCGTTCCCACTTGTCTGATATTATTAGTTTGTGTAAGATTGTGTGTTATAGCTTGAATTGTCTTCCAGGTTTATAATAAAGGCTTTTAAGGCTTTTGTTATGTAAAAAAATGCAAATTATGTTATTTCTGGCTATTGCCTTCCATTAATTAGGAATAATCTGCATTGCCTGAATATAACCTCATGCACATTTCCCACAAATTCAACCTGATCCGTGTTTTTTGTTTGTTTTAAGGGAGTTGAACAATTTTTGGCTGCACACAATTTTATCGCAATTACTGATCACCTGCTGGTGGTGATGAGGTTTATAAAAGTTTGTTCCTTTTTCTGCATTTTTTTTTTTTTGTCTAACCCATTCATATATATGCAAAACTGAGGAAAACAACCCAAATGGTTTTGGGCTCACTCAGGTTAAATATTGCACTGAGATAGTGAAGTCCAGCTCAAAGCACAAAGTGCAACATCTTGGAGGGGGTTTTTTGTGCGTTACAGCGCCATCTGCTGGCAGTTGTGATATATAACAGTGGATTTTATACTCTGCAAATTCTCCCCTATTTTTTTAACAAATATTTTATGCACCATCGCTTGCTCTCTTTGCATGTTTATCGTCTCCTCTCCTGTGACCATCTCTCTGTGTGTCCCTTATTTTATTTCTTTGCCGCCTGTCTGGGGTGTCAGGAGAGGGAAGCTGAGGTTGGATCATGTGTAGGATGCCCTTGGTGACACCCAGGTGTTGTTTTTCCCCAGCTTTACATGTCTCCATAGAGCAGAAGTGTCATGCTGTAGCCTCCCTGGTGCTATAGGAAAAATGAGAGAAAAGACTGTAAATCTAAACGACGGCGTTACTGTGATTGGAGCTTGCTGATTAAAAAAAAAAAAAAATCATTTTTTTTCTCAAAATGACCTCCTGCACCACCTCATTATTGCTGACTCACCATCCGCTACCATTTCTACATCACCCCCCCCCCCCCTTACATTAACTCCCTTTGCTGTCCTCTTCTGACTCATCTCTCCCTTTCCTCTGCTTGTGAAGCGCTTACATTTTCCCCACCAACTCCCTCAGCATCTCTGATCATCTAGCTTTTTCCACATATCGCAGCTTTTCCCATCTCCTTAAAAGCCCCGATGTGCACCAAAACCATCTTTTATTCTGTCCGCTTCCACGCCGAACTTACTGCTTATCGCCTGTAGAGAGACGTAGATACAGTAGAGTGTGCCCTAATGGTGAGCCCTGAAGCGTGAATCATGAAATAGAGCTCCTGTTTAACACTTAAACCCGCTCTCATCCTTTTCTCACCTCGTCTCATTTTGTGCGTGTGCTTTTGCAGGATCATGACACCTGTCTACCCCCTAATGGCGACTACAGCGGCAGCAGCGTGGTCCTGGTTAACCCTTTCTGCCAGGAGACCCTCTTCATCAACAGAGACAAAGCTTGTGACATATAGAGACAGAGAGGCTCGGCGGATCGCCCTCCTCTACTGCCCCTGCTGTTCTTGTCCATTTTATATATGTGGTAAATATTCAGAGACTTTGACTTTATACTGTATATCACAAACAACCTGAAAGAAGAGCGATGTAAACAGACACTATTTACTATGAGGATGCACCTGCGTATTTTTCTGATGTACATTTTCTACAAAAGGCTTAATTGTGATAAAGGTTTTTATTGTCTTTATAAAATACAGAGTATATGTGGTTTTGTTTCATTGCAGTGGCTTGATGGTGAGTGCACTGTGGATGTTGCCACATGAAATCTGCTTTAAAGAGAGACAAATATGCTATGAAAAAAAACTTAAAGCTGTTCTTTGTAAGTTTAATTTTCCTTTAAAATCAATCCCTAAATACTTATAGCCTGTTGAACTTGAATATAGCACCTACATATGTGGGGGGAGGGTGTGTGTGTGTGTGTGTGTGTGTGTGAAATCTGAGCCTGTATTTATCAGATGTGAGGACAGACCCAAACCTGAAGAGCAGCGTGCTCAAACTAATCAGACACAGACGTGCCCTACATCAAGTGCGCACAATACATTTTAAGTTAAAATTCACATTATTTTATCTAGTCATTTTCTAAATGTGCTTAGCACGACGAATGGATAAACAAAATAACTGAACATCCATCTATTTTATTTTTTTTTTTTTTTGACCACTTATGCCAACTTAGGGTCACGGAGGGACTGGAGCCTCTCCCAGCTGTTGCGGGGTGAGAGGCAGGTCACCAGTCAATCACAGGGCTGAAACAGAGAGACAGATAAGCATTTAACCTGAGATCCCTGTGGAAGGAAGCCGTACACCAGGAGGACCGGCAGGTCCCAACTAGGAACCTTCCCACTTTTAGGAGACGGTGTTAACCACCCCGATTATTAAACACACATAATATCAAACATTAAAATCAACTTGCAAAGTCAAAAAGGGCCCAACTCCACTTTTTTTCCCCCATAATTCCCCCATTCTGAAATAAAAAAATGTAACAGTTTTGCATCATATTTTGTGTACTGATTTGACTGAGGCCCTTACGGTTAGGTCCAGTATTCGAACAAGGGCACAGTTTGTGCACCACCGTAGAGGACTTTGGAATCAAGCAATCTATATGTGACTGACTTTCAGCTTTAATTCAAGGGACTTAAAAGTATTGCATTAACTCTAAGAATTATATTCATTTTTTTTTATAGGCAGTCCAGTATTTCTGAGGCATAAAAACAATTGAACAAGCAGCAAGTTTCACGGCCAGGTTAGTGCCTGTTCCCCTCAATAAATTAACCAAATAAAAAATCTGGAATTGGTTCCAACTATTGAGCACATTGCATGAGGTAATGCGGTAGCTGTTCACTACAGTACCAGTCTTACTTACTGGGGTGGCTGCAGCTCAGCATGTAGAATAGGTCATCTACTTCATCTACTTGGAAATATAGTTCATTTTTTAAGTTAAATGATGAGCATAAGTAAGCAATGTTATCCCTCAGCAGTTTGATAAATACAGGCCTGGATTTTATGGGTCAGTTTGAGCAGATATTTGGGCGACGTTGAGTCCAGCTTCCAGCAGTTTAGAACAGCAACCTTCAGCTCTCAATAAAAATGGAGCGGACTTAAATGGCCTTTCCCCCTCATGTGTCACCAGCTTCTCTGAAGAGGGACCACATAGATGTCTTAATTCCTTACGTTGGCCCTTTATATATGAGTACGGTGCGCGTGTAGGCGCGCTCCCAGATGTGCACTGAAGCGTGCGTGTGAGCGTACGAGTTGAGATGTGCTGCCCCCTTTAACCAAATGTCACGGTTACTTTAAAGTCGAGCGAGACTTCGTAGGACTTTCCGCTCAGTTTTGTGCGTCTGTTCCTGTGCGCGTGCCTCTGTGTGTTTGTCGCGTCTGTTCGTCTCTCGTGCATATCGTGGAGTGGCTACCGGTCATGTGAGAGAGAGTGTCCCTCGCTGCTGTAGGAAACATTTAGACCACCCTTGCTACTGTAAGTGTCTCCCTCCATAAGCAGCGTGTTTATCCAGTATTGCGAACTGTGCTGAAGATTGTGATTTTGTTTCCGGACCACATGATAACGTGTTAGAGGCTGTCAAAAATCCAGACCAATAATAATTCAAAGAAAAGACGAATGAAGTATGCTGTGAGCACATACAGAGGTGGTTTCATCGAAAGTGCGTTTGGATATTTAGTTTCATTATTAAACCTGTGGTCCTTCTGTCATTTGTTTTACTTTGCACTGCTGCAGTTTCATTCAGTAATCAATGCTGTCTGCCTCTACTGTCGCTAAAGATGCTCTGCATTGTAAGACGTTGCTCTGAGATCACCGAGTGGACAGGTGACGCTGAATAACACATATTGATATTTCCTGCATCGGATGCTCACAGCCGGGCTTGTCGTTTTTGCACGCTCAAAAAGTGGATATTTTACAAAACGTTCAGTGGCACGGTGGAGCAGTGTTCAACATTATGTATTTTTTGTACTGTAGTATACACACTGTACTTTTTACTGCTGAGCAATAAAACAAAGGAAAAAAATCGTGGACTACTCTTTGTCTGATTTGTTCTGATTAGTTTGCCGTCATACCTGTTTGTTTATTATGCAGACATGCACTAAACAGTGTTGCCGAGCACAGCACATCCATTGAGGCCGTGAGCTGGATCTTTCTCTTTGTGCACCAGTGCTGCATCTGGTCAGGTGACCTCTGGCTCAGGGACGTTGACGTCAGTTCAGTAATCTGTTTACAAGCCTGCTTTACTGCTAAAGAGGAGGCTTAACTTAAAGTGAGTGTCATTGATGCATTTGTAGGCCTGTTTAAGTCTGATCAAAGATGACAGCTCTTTTTAGAAAGTTTATTGTAAATTTCTCAAAAGTTTTTTGCAATGTCCTTGTTTTAGTACAGCTGTGGTCGTGAATATTATGGTAATTTGGGGCTTTTAATGATTTAATTGAACTGTTCTTTTTCCAGGGTGGAATGATTGTACAGCATAAATCTTTAATGACTTTAAAAAACAAGAACTGGGTGTTTGAATTTTAATAAGTGGTGCTGAAGGTTGGCGCGGTGGTTAGCACTGCTGCCTCTCACAGTTAGAATACCATCTGGAAGGCCTGGGTTCGATTCCACCTTGGCC
>JAVDPK010002415.1:585194-636056 GCA_034780415.1 Cichlasoma orientale | reverse complement strand
TGATTGTGATCGCCGGCTCCACCACTGAGCCACCCGGGGATCCCATAGCGTTATAATTTTAATGGTGAATAACAACAACACCTCTTTCTTCTGCTTTCCCCCACCTACCTCTGTCTTTCAGCTTTGCTGTGGATTTTCACCTCATCCATGTATTTGACATCTTTAAATTGATGTTTATTGCTACTATTAGTATTATTATCTACACTTTGTAATTCAGTATATTCACATATACTATAAAAATGCTTTAACATTTTCTTTTTTCTTTCTGGATACTGAGAAATGGAACTGAATATGTAAATGATGCAGACCAAAAAAGGGTCAAAGGTTGAATATTAACAATAGCTTTGACCTCTCTGTGCACCTGTTTGCTGATCCGAACTTGAACTCTGTAAAACTGCACCGTCCCTGTCAAATAATGAACTTGAATGACTTAAACATACAGAAACATAACCTGTGGTGGATCTCATAGCTCAAAGACGTTTCATTAAATTTACACCCTCGCACACAGTAACAGTGAACAAAATGATTCTGTTTCGTTTTGTTTTGCTCGTGTTAGACGCTGCACTTGGGTGACTTTTTAATTGTATTTGCTAGTTTTAGGAACAACTTGTATATGTAAGACTGGATTGGACAAGACAGGATTGGAGTAGTTTTAATTTAAGGTAGACAACCTTAACTGCGTTTTTAAATGCATCTTTAACTTGTCTTTAAAGATATTTAAAATCTGTTTTGACATGTCCAAGCAAACAAAGCAGCAAAACAATGAATCAGTAAATCTCAGCGACTCAGCAGCAGCCTGAGACACTCCGGCTGATTCTGGGTGAAATACAAATGCGGGAGGTTTTTCTCATGTGGTAGAAGAGCCACAAAGTCTGCTTTATTCAAGAAAACACTCATTGGATTCAGACTTTTCCACAGCAGTGAATCGTTTTTGAATTGTTGCTACCTGCTCTCTCTTTAAGTGTCAGTGTTTTGTGTGTTTGGCAGAGAAATTGCGAAAAGTTTCAGCTCCTGGGTGAAAACACACATTTTAAACCACCTTATACAGAACACAGTAACAAATAAAATAAACTTTTTCACAACAGGCTTTTAATGTTTGTTCAGAGGCGACAGTAACACCAGCAGACTAACGGTCGTCCGTCTCTGTGAGGATTCGTGTTTCCATCTTTTTAGGGTCTCTCCGCTGCGTCTTCTTTCACGGTTGCTTCCACTGAAATGTTGTGATGAACCTACAAAGTACACAGAGGGGAAAAAAAAACATCTAATCTGGGGGTGAGTTACTTTTTCTGAAATGTGCTGGATTATATTAGTTACAGATCTTTAATCTCAATCTTCCCCCAGCATCTAGAATACGATCCACACAAACATATTTATACATCATCTCTATATATAAATACACAGCTGTTGCTCTCCATGGTTACCGCCTCTTTTAAGTAGTAGACATCTGTCTCTATAACCCTGGGATGTGGAGTGGTGCAGCTCTAAAAATATGTACCCTCTCAGTACCCTGAGAGAATGCAGGGCCCAGCAGGGCTGTGGATTCAAACCCTGGACCTGCTGTGTGGCTAGAGTGCTAGCCACTAAACCACCATGCCGCATATACTGTAGTTTAGAACTGTTTTTATTATTTTTACCTGTCATTTTAAAGCACAATTTATAAAGGCACCTTTGGTAATTTCTTTCAACACATTAGTGTGCTGGAGCCCATCCCAGAGGGAGGGTACACCTTGGACAGGTCGCACATAAAGACTCACACAGAGTAGCTTCCGTTTAACTCAAACAGCTACAGAGAGCTTTAACAGTATTTAAGGGTGTCGTCTCTTTATTTTGTTGGGCTCAGCTACGAACAGTTTCTTACCTTGGTGTCCTCTTCCATCTCTTTAGGAGGGAAGCCAGAAGCACTGCCTATTGCTCTAATTGTGCCATTCCACTGATGGGATTACAAAGAAAAAACTGTCAGTAACTCTTTAACACTTTGTTAACACTTTTTCTCCCAGAAAACTCCATTAGGAAAGTTTTGCCGGCCTACCTGCACAACAACATTTTTACTTCCTTGTCCGGTGTTTGGAATCACGTGTGTGAGGTTGTGGAACTTCAAACAAAAGAGCAAAATAATCAAAAACGAATTTCTCAGCAGTATGATACATTACTCCACTTTACAACTGAAAATTGCAATTATATTTAAAAAATGTACTCCTGTTTAAGAATTTTCTGTCACACTCTGCAGCACCGCTCATATCGTCCAAGAGTCCAAGAACAGGAAACACTCAAAGTCTACACACCACTGATGAGTTGGTTGTTCCATTTGCTTCAAATGGTCTTCTACTCATAGGTGACCGCTGAAAAAGATATATATACATATCAGTGTGGTAATCAAGACCACCTAACCCGAGACCGAGACAAGACCAAGACCGAGACAAGACCAAGACTTTTAGGGTCCGAGACCAAGTCGAGATCGAGACCAAGACCAGGAGCTCAGCCCCTGGTCAAAAACAACCAATCAGAGCCAGGAGGAGGGTCTGTCAATCACTCCCCGTGTACACGCTGCTCAATATACTAATGGTGGAGAAACAACTTAATTGCTTATCTGCCGTCGAGTATCGAGTATTCTATCGATTACTCCATCAATTAATCAAGTAATTGGATAATCGCTAATCAGGCATTAAATCATAATAAACATTTTGACGGAGCCCCTTGGTACTGAAGGGGGGTGGAGAGGCAGGGGCCTTCCGGCACTGAACGATCACTATTGCTAATGGCAGCCCCGCGCTAGCAAACTGTGGTTATAGCGATCCGTTTTGGTGGCTACAGCTGAAGTAAAGAAAAAGATAGCAGCTGACATTCTCTGCACAACACATGCGTGCGCACACACACACTGCTCGTGTGTGTGCGCGCACAGCACAGAGCAGTGGAGGCTTGGAAAAACTTGTCAGCGATGATCTACTCGTGTTAAAGGGTCGTTCTTTCCCAGTGATGGAAATCCGTAGCAGCGACAGAGAATTTTAATGCCGCTAATGTGGATGAAATGCGCCACTTATACAGACACCTGAGCTGCAAAGTTAAAATGTAACATCGAAGCAACAAATTTGTGTCGAGGATTTTTAAATTTTCAATTTGTGTATCATTTGATCTTCATTTTCCCTCTTACTTCTCCTCGCGTTAATGCCGGTTGTCATTTCGATTTCTGATAATTGCAGCAACCTAGCCGGGGCGGAGTCCGCGGGATGCGCTCCTGGGAGAAGGTAGAGGAGCGCAATCGTTTTTGGATTTGAATCAGTACGTTTTGCATCCAATAAAAGCAAGGATGTTAACAAATAAACTGGACAATGTTCTGGCAATTTAGTGATATTTCCACAGTTGTGGTCTTGACTGGTCTTGAAATAAAATCCAGAGTCCTCAATGTCCGAGCCCATGACAAGACCGAGTACAAATGCAAACACTAGGTGATGGTAACCCTCTTTGAGTCACTGTGGGCCACTCACACTCTAGTCCAGGCTTACCCAAACTCAGCCCGCGGGCCGCTTTCGGCCCCACCCCCTTACTTCCGGTCCGCCAATTTTGTCAAAAAATTGCCAGGAGTTTGGGCACCCCTGCTCTAGTCATTCAGTTCATTACTAATACAGATTAAGTATTAAAGTATTAAAAGTATTGAAAGTAATCGAGTATTAATGAAGGTAATCGAGTATTTTTGAAGGTAATTGCGTTTTATTGAATGTAATTGAGTATTATTATTACTTTATTACTTTAACACTTTAAAATAAAGTAGTAAAGAAAGTATTAAATATTAAATACTTTACTATTTGATTTAATAATACTTGATTTATAAATACGATTTAATAATACTCGATTACCTTCTTAATACTTTTAATACTTATTTTAATAAAGTATTACAGAAAGTATTAAAGTAAGCCTTAAAGTATTAAAGTAATGTGTTAGTAATAAAGTAAGTAGTAAAAAGAAAAATTAAAGTACTAAAGTAAGCGTTAAAGTAATAAAGTATTAATGTATGAAATACATTATATACTCGATTACCTTCATACATACTCGATTACCTTCATATTTTCAATACTTAATACTTTAATAAATTAAAGTTTTAATAATTAATACTCGATTACCTTGAAAATACTCGATTACCTTCAATAATACTCGATTACCTTCAAAAATACTCGATTACCTTCAAAAAATACTCGATTACTTTAAAAATACTCGATTACTTTTTAATCGAGTATTAATACTCTCTTACCTTCAAAAATACTCAATTACTTTAAAAATACTCGATTACTTTTTAATCGAGTAATAATCGCTTACCTTCAAAAATACTCGATTACTTTAAAAAATACTCGATTACTTTTTAATCGAGTATTAATACTCGATTACCTTCAAAAATATTAATGAAGGTAATCGAGTATTTTTGAAGGTAATCGAGTATTTTTGAAGGTAATCGAGTATTTTTGAAGGTATTCGAGTATTTTTAAAGTAATCGAATATTTTTGAGGGTAATCGAGTATTTTTGAAGGTAATCGAGTATTTCCATCCATCCATTCGCTTCCGCTTATCCTTTTCAGGGTTGCGGGGGGGCTGGAGCCTATCCCAGCATAGGGCGAAGGCAGGGTACACCCTGGACAGGCCGCCAGTCTGTCGCAGGGCTAACACAGACTGGCGGCCTGTAATTTTGAAGGTATATTTTTTGAAGGTAATTGAGTATTTTTGAAGGTAATCGAGTATTATTATTTTAACACTAATACTTTACTGCTTACTTTAATACTTATTTTAATAGTTTAACAGTTTCTTTATTACTTATTTTATTACTTTACTGCTTACTGTAATACTTTCTTTACTGCTTACTTTATTACTTTAACACTTTATTACTGTAATACTTTAATGCTTATTTTGAAGCTTGATTATCTTATTACTTTAACACTTTATTATTTTAATAGTTTAATACTGTCTTTACTGCTAACTTTCTTTTACTCCTTACTTTAATACTTTAATAGTTTGATGCATTTTTTACTGCTTACTTTACTTTACTATTTCACACCTTAATTACTTTAACACTTTATTACTTTAATGCTTATTTTAATACTTGATTACTTTATTACTTTTTAACACTTTAATAGTTTAATACTTTATTACTTTAACACTTTAATTATTTACTGCTTACTTTAATATTTGATTACTTTATTATTATGAAACTTTAATAATTTAATACTTTCTTTACTACTTTATTACTTTAACACATTATTCCTTTAATACTTTAATGTTTATTTTAATACTTGATTACTTTATTTACTTTAATCCTTTAATAGTTTAATACTTAACTCCTGTATTACTTTAATTCCATACCACTTACATAATAGTTTAATGTGCACTGTAATACTTTATTTACTACTTACTTTATTTAAACACTTTAATACTTTACTGTTTCCTTTAATACTTGATTACTTTAATAATTTATTAAAGTATTAAGTATTGAAAATATGAAGGTAATCGAGTATGTATGAAGGTAATCGAGTACATAATACATTTCATACATTAATACTTTATTACTTTAACGCTCACTTTAGTACTTTAATTTTTCTTTTTACTACTTTATTACTAACACATTATACCTTCAAAAATACTCGATTACCTTCATTGATACTCGATTACCTACTTTAATACTTTACTGCTTACTTTAACAGTTTATTACTTTAATACTTTCTCTAATACTTTCTTCCTTACTTTAATACTTTCTCTAATACTTTCTTCAATACATACTGTATTACTTTAATATTTTACTACTTTACTTTCTTTATTAGTTTTCTAATTTGTTACTTTATACTTTCTTTACTACTTTACTTTCTTTACAACTTTTATACTTATTACTTACTTTAATACTTTAAGCACATTCAAGTGATAATAGTAAAATAGTTTGATGCAGGATTTAGACTTCAAATGGTGTAATTGTACAGTATATTCTTTTATTTAAGTGGAATCAATGCACTGCTCACAACAATGAAAGGAACAAAAAAAAAAGTAAAGCTTCAAGTCAAATATGTACAATAATTGCAGCGACCTAGCCAAGGCGGAGTCCGCAGGGTGCACTCCTGGGAGAAGGCAGAGGAGCGCAATATTTTCTGGATTTGAATTTTTGCATCCAATAAAAGCAAGGATGTTAACAAATAAATTTGACAATATTCTGGCAATTTAGTGATATTTCCTACAGAAATGATCAAAAACTTTTTTTTAACCTACCTTGGCTTTTGATGTTGGTGCTGTGCCTCCGTGATACAACTACAATTAGAATAAATAACACTTATATAGAATAATACTATACAAATCCAAAGTTCAGTGCTTAAAGTTTTTATGTTGCCTTTCTTTTTCACCCCAGCGCTGAAAGGTCATTGACATTTCAAAGCAAACAAAGCAGCAAAATAATAAATCAGTAAATCTCTTGACTTAAAACATATTTAAGTCAAACTTGTGTTTAAATCTGGAGTCTAATTCACCTTCTAGTTAAACAACAGTCCTGCAATGATACAACTACAAAAATATGAAATGAAATCAAAGTATTCATGTGGGCTATCATTTGTTATGAGCTCAATAAGAGCGTTAATTCTTTTCCCCCATTTAAGTTCTTCCTTTCAGTAAACTTGTGAAGATCCAGCAGTTCTGTGATATTTTCTTACCGCGACTGTGAAAATGAATCCCACCAAACAGAGCACTGTGAGTCCTTGTATCGTGTGTGTAGTCAGCCTCCTGTGTGCACTTAGACCTGTTTTTATAATGCAAGTGTTTGTAGACGGAGACTGTTAGACCTAACCCTAACCCTAGGGAAAAAGATTCACTTAAAATGTGCATAATTTTGTAAAACATATAGAGAAGCAGAGCAAACCACAAATGCAACATAGTATCAATCAAAGAACAATGGAAGTTATTATTTTTTTAGTACTTATTTCTCTTTACCCTTGTAAAGTTTCTCACTCCAGGCGATACTTCCAGGATCATTCCAAACATAAAAAGCAGTGAGCGCCCTCATCTTGAAAGCAACTTAGCCTCCTGTGTGCCCGTCCATCTGCTTTGTAGAGTCACTGTCAGTAGGAGGAGTTTGAGCTTCACTTGTAGCCTGATGTCAAAGTCCAGCTCACTCACTCACTCGCTCTAATTTTTACTAAGTTTGAATTTAGTGTTTCTACATGTTTAACACTCATCTGGTGCTTTACAGCAGGTACACCTTGGACAGATTGCCAAGGTGTACCCTCCATACCCAAGGTTGTGTCGATTGCTAAGCTACAACAAAGAGACAGACAACCATTCATGCTCACGTTCACACCTAGAGCCAGCTAACTTAACCTGCATGTCTTTGTGAGGAAATCGGAGTAGCCACAGAGACACAAAGAGAACATGTAAACTACACCACTGCATTTAATCATTAGTTATTATTAATTTTGGCTCTCTTCCACAGTGTGTCTTCTGTCCTGTCTCTCCCCCGTCAGCCCCAAACGGTCGCAGTAGATGACTGCCCCTCCCTGAGCCTGGTTCTGCTGGAGGGTTCTTCCTGCTAAAAGGGAGTTTTTCTTTCCCACTGTTGCCAAATGCTTGCTCATAGGGGGTTGTTTTGACTGTTGGGTTTTCTCTGTAATTATTGTAGTGTCTTTACCTTACAGTATAAAGCATCTCAGGGCAGCTGTTTGTTGTGATTTTACGCTATATAAATAATATTGAATAGAAAAGCCCCAGCCGGTCAGCAGGTTCAAACCCCGGACTTTCGTGCTGTGAGGCTGCAGTGCTAACCACTATACCACTCACACCAAACAAATTAGAAAAAAAAGAGAGGAAATTTTCACAGTATTTTTTATTGAAATTATAATTAAAAGAAACAGCGGCAGAAGGAATACATGGCCTGGTGTTCCTTCATGCTGATGACATTATTTCTCCTGCAGGACTTCAAATGTGTTTCATTTGTTTGAGCGGGACCCTCTGCTGTGTGCCTTCTTCACTTGTATTTCCCTGGAAAAGATCATGCAAATGATGTTTAAGATGATGCTAAAGCACGTCTATGAAGATAAGTTGGTGCACTCAGCTTTAATAGCTTCCATTTTACTTGAATAGCTACAGCGTTTCAGCAGTATTTAAGGTGGTGGTGGTGGGGGGGTCATCTCTTTATTTTGTTGCCCTCAACTATGAACAGTTTCTTACCTTGGTGGCCTCTGTAGGAGGGAACCCCACACTACTGTCTGCTGCCTTAATGGTACCATTCCACTGATGGGATTAAAAAGACAAAAAAATGTCTAGTGATAAATTAATCTTTACTCTTTTGCATGTTAACACTTTTTCTCCCAGAAAACACAGTCACATGTTAATCCTTACTTTGCTTTGTGAAAGTGTTGCTCACCTACCTGCACAGCAACAGGTTCATGGCTTGGTTGTGGCACCTAAAATAAGAGGGCACTACACTTTAATGTGTTTGATTATTCCTGCGAGGCCGTCGACTTTGGACTTCAAACAAAACAGCAACACGATCAAAAAACTGACATCTCCCATAGAAACAGCAGCAGTATGACACATTACTCCACTTTACAAGTGAAAATTATAATTATATATATTTTAAATGACTTCTGTTGAATCAGAAATCTCACTATAAGAATTTTCTGTCACACTCTGCAGCACCGCGCATATTATTTTAAATTGAATCTAAACACATCAAACTGAGCCCGAAAACATGAAACACAAAGTCTACACACCACTGATGAGTTGGCTGTCTGATTTGTACCTCCAAATGGTCTGATTTTATGACCTGATATCTGAAAAGTACATAAGAATAAGATTTAGCAAATGCAACATATCAAAGAATTAAGTTGATATTTTTAGAACTTATTTCTCTTTACCTCCGCCAAGTCTTTGATTCCAGAATTTGGCGATACTTCCAGGATCATTCCAAACATAAAAAGCAGAGTGAGCGCCCTCATCTTGAAAGCAAACTTAGCCCCCCGTGTGCCCGTCCATCTGCTTTGTAGGGTCACTGTCAGTAGGAGGAGTTGGAGCTTCACTTGTAGCCCGATGTCAAAGTCCAGCTCACGCACTCGCTTTGTGTTTAAGTTTGAATTCTGTTTCTACATGTTTAACACTCATTTAATGCTTTCCAGCAGCAGCATGAGAGTCAAAGGGAGGACGTTGATGTTAATGAAGGAACACTGATGTTCAGCTCTGTGACTAACATCTAACACTGCAATGTCGTGCCTGTTATGCAAGTTAAATAAAGCACTGAATTTGTGAAAGTGACTTAATTCAGAGCACTGAAACACACTTCATTAGGCACACCTGCTCAGTACAGGGTGATGCACGTGTTGCATCGCTCCAAAACCCAAATGAACCACATCTTTTCATCGGTATCTTCACCGTCCTGCCCGACCCTGTGTTAGTATTGAACAGGTATTTTTCAGTGAATCTCAGCAATCCTCTCCAAACATTAAGCCTAAACATGCCTCGATGATCCGTACAAACCCTCCAGCCCCCACCCGACATCCAGATTGCTCTGCAACTAGGAACGGTGGATCCCAGGGCCCTGGGTAAGACTCAACCCCTGGCCTTGTGATGTAGGATTACCTGCTCAACCAGGTGAGCTAAACTGGCACCCTTTTTACCCATTTATTTTTCACATAATAAATATGACACCATCATTACTGCACCCCTCAGAAGCCTTCACCGTCCTATTCTGCAGGCAGCGTGCATCTGCCAGTTCTTTAACACAGCAATGCAAATGTGCATACTGTCTCTCGCTGAGGTCCAGTTGTGAGTTCCCTGGTTTCATCTGTCAGTAAGGTGAGGAAAGAATCATGTGCGTTTCGACAGTTGCATCTCTTTAATTTCCTGTGTAGATGCTTTCGTGTGTTGCAGCCTCTTGTGTTTGTGTATGTGTGTATTAACCCAGCACACAGGACACGACACAGTCAGTCAGCTTTTTACATGGAAAGTAAAATTTATTATTCCTGAACCACAAAATAGACTTCTTTGGTTGTACAAATTCACTAGTTACAGTCTTGTATGAGCTATAACCCTCGACCCCTAGGACATCTGACCCTTTCCCCTCCAGCCTATTTGCAAGTAAAAGCCCCCAAAGAGAACTCAAGACAAAAGAATTAAACACAAACTTGAAACACTGCATTGAAAATGTAGTGAAACCCATCTGGAAAAAAAAAAAGATTTACCTACTAAAAAGATTTTTAAAAAAAGATATTAGCTGTTGCAAATGTTATCAAACTGAATTTCAGTCAGTGAGAGCAACATGGAAAGCTTTAATTAGAAGACACTACATTAAATTAACACAAAATGCTACGATGCTGTGATTCTGCAGAAATACCCGTCAGATACATAAACTGACAGTGTGTCGAGCAGTAAGCTGAAAAGTCTGAATGAGATCAATGTCTTGAGAGGGATTCCTAATTGGTTCTGCCTCTCAGGGCTCTCCCATTAGCAAACCAATATACATGCAGAGAGCATCCCAGCACCAAGCCTGCCAGAACCTAGATGCATCAGCAGTCCATGTGTTTAGTCTAGGTCAAGACTGGCTCAGTTTCACACCCCTAATTTGCTTTTCCTTTCAGTATTTGTACATTATTCACACAATAATAAATGATTTTCAGTGGCGTCAGATTTAAATTAACCATAGACAGAAAAAAAACAAAAAACACCTGCTACCTTCACATCACTGTGGCATACCTCCTCATAATGCAAGGATAGAAACTGGTAATTCACATTGATTAATAAAAAAAAAAAAAAACCCTAAACAGGGCAGGATAAGTACCATGATGCTAAAATGCATGCTCCCAAACGGCCTGCTCAATGCTGCTTCCTCCAGTGTAGTCACTTACACGCTCTACAGGGGAATGTGACGTAGCTCTGAGGCCCCGCGAAACAGATATGCAACAACCAGGCTTTCAAATTTGCAAATATGGTCGGCTCAAATACACCCGGTCAATTAAAGGCGTAGATAAAATAAAGTGATATGCAAATGATCAGGTCAGCTGAAAGCAGCGATTTCGTGACTCATTAAGGATAACTTATGAGTCAATTATCAGCTGGCCTCCAGGACTGGATGGGGCGAAAGAATAAATTAAAGTTCTTAAAAAGCGGGATCAGTGGCAGTGCAAAAAAAAAAAAAGAAAGATATGTACTCATTTTCTTAAAAAGCTCTCCACATTTTGTGACCATGAAGGTAGCAGGATGTTCCCTACTTGTTTAATATATACACTCCTGTCGGCCCAAGTCTCAGAAAACACCAAAAGCCTACAAATGTCTCTCAAGAAGTTAGTTAGTATAGCTATGACCCATTTCTTTTCTCCATTTGTCTTCCAGTATGTTTTGTTTAAAAAAAACAAAAAAAAAAAACCTAAAAGCTTTGACCTCTAGTTAAAATAGATCTGATTCTACCAGGCAAACCAAATGCTGAACGGGAGGGGGGAGTAGCAACCCTAGTTAGCAACACTAGCTCTTTCTTGCCGCTGAGAGAGCGTGGAGCAGCTCGGCCTCAGACTGTAAAGGCAAGACTGGCATGCGGGATCTAAGCGTCTGTGTGGCGACTATCGGCGTCGTAGTCTTTGCAGTGGTTATATACGGGAGAGTAAATCTCGCTCTGACGTTATATGTAGTGTTTCGTGAATCCGCACCTCCTGTGGACACACCCCTCTGACGCCAGGGCTCCACAGTGTTTGTAAATGTGTGTATATTCGCGGGTTTTCTTCCCCCTGTGAGGCGTTATGTGGGCACAGCGGTTTCCAGGCTGCGGCGGCCCTGCCTCAGCTTGCGCTTGTTGCTGTACAGAGCCATCTCCTCCAGGGCGGAGGTGGCAGGCAGTGGGGTGACCTCTGGGCTTGCGGTGGGCCCTGAGAGGGAGATGGGAAAAAGAGAGAGAGAGAATGCATTTGAGCTGCTTTAATTTATCATCTTTTCTCTTTGAGCCGCGGAAAGGAACGATCAGAGTGACGGAACAGAAGATTCCTGTGAATCCCGTGGACCTGCGAGAGACGCCCCACATTTAGAGCGGCAGCTGGAAATGAGCGGGAAACTGAAGCGTCCAGTTTCTGTAGTGAAACTCAAACCAAGGACTTCATCATTCTTAAGGTCACCTGCTTTTTAATCATCCTTTCACTCGCACCATCGACCCTCTCCAGTACGGTGATTTCCTACTGATGATGTAAATTTAAAAACATTTAAAAAGCAGATATAACAGTCATGTTTTAGCAGGTGTCGAGCTGCGTTTTTACATGTATGCATCTGCAGGGGAAGAAGTTAAGCCAAAGCTTTGCTGAGCCAGCTGAGCAGGAGAATGAAAGCAATAAATACACGTGTGGTCTGAAGTTTACATACGCCGCTTTTCTAATACCGACCAGCTCGACTCGACTTTTAAGGTTCTCCATTAGGTGGTAGTGCCTGGTACTGTTTTAGTACCTACTCAGCCGGGGTTCGAGTCGAGAAGAAAATGTGACATCGACAGAATGCCTGCCACTGATTGGCCAGGCAGTGACATCACTAGATGAGTCATGAGAGCGAATCAAACCCGCCGTTTTTGAAACCCAGGAACGACATTTTAGCGCTCGGTGGCTGATGACCGAATCCAGCGACCGTTTCTGTCGCATACAAATGATGTCACGGGACATTTGGGCCACCTTGCTGAGGCGGTACTCAATTGTAATGGAAAACGAACTGTGGGACAGAGTTGAGTCGAGTAGGTACTAGTGTGAAAGAGACAATACGCTCATCGTGGGCATGCGTGTCATCGTAATTTTGGGCTTGTAATAATTTCTTTGAACTATTCTTTTTCAAGGGTGGAATGATTATAAAGCACAGACCTTTAAAAACAAGAATTTGGTGCACAAGTTTAAACTCTCTCTAATCCACACAGTGTCTAAAGTATACATACAGGCATCTTGTGCAGCCAGCTCTTGTTTTTCAGTCACTAAAAGGTGAATGCTGTCATTCCACCCTGGAAAAAGAAGAGCTCAAAGAAATGATAAAAATCCCAAAATTACCATGACATTCACGTCCATGTATGGAAACTTCTGACCACACCTGTACTTTAACCAGTTTTAATCAGTAAACCATGCCTTCAAAATAAAGCAAGGGCGGTTTTGATTCGACTTCAGCGCACAGAGGACTCTGGCTTCTCTGGTGTGCGTCTACATTTAAAACAAATCCATGCACTCTCTGGATTGTGGTTAAAGTGATCCTTTAAACACAGAAGGTCCCATCAGGAGCCTTTTCTTGTCTGGTGGGCAGCAGATGGCAAAGCACACCCAGCTGGACACACCCATCTTATTACCCAAACCCACAACTGTGCCACACAAACAGTAGGTTAATGTACAACCCCGACATACACCCGGACAAACACTCCTCATATACACACACAGAGCGACAAACACATGCACACAGGATCCTACCAATAGGAGCAGCTTATCCCAGGTAGGCACCTGAATCAAAGGGGATAGAAGAGGTTGAGGTACAATTTCCTTTTCCTTTCACTTCACCTGTTTGTGAAGTCTTTTTTATTACATTTTACGGTCACACTAAATCAGGTAAAATCAGGTTTCCGGCGCAGAATGGGCAGCAACAAATCAGCCCCACGTACCTGGGTTGCTGGAGCCGTCGTCGATGAACTTTAAGTCTGCGTCAGCAGCGTCGGGGGACTGGAAGAAATGAAAAGCCTGTTAATTACAGAGAGCGGCACGGGCGTGTCAGTAACCTGTAGCCCAGGGGAAGCCTTCACCAGGTGAGCAGTGGGACTGGCAAGGTAGGAGACTGTCAGGAAACAAGTCAGCTGCTCTCTGCAGGTTTAGCAGGCAGCACTGAAGCTCCTAATCTGTCAGAGCCACGAAGCCAGAGTGCATCTACTCATCTACTCCCCCAGAAGGAATGGGTGTCTTAAAGAAGAGGGGGGGTGGGGTCAGTGAAGTCATCAGCTTCGAGGTTTGCTGCGTCAGGTGGACACACCCACAAAGAGAGGACAAACAGGGAAACGGCTCTAATGTGTCGCTGTCGTTACCTAATCTGAATGCAATTAATCGATGATCGGGAGCATTTATTTATTCTACACAAAGAATTTAACGTGCTGGGCTACACAGTCACTCAGCTGATGCACGACAGGCTCAGACAGTTTTCAAGTGATGCACAAACACAGGCTACGTTGTGGTTGTAGTTATTCCATGATACTAGCTGTGAAGGGTTCCCTTCATAATCACCACTTCACTTTAAGGGTGGGTGGGGGGGGCGCAATCCTCAGTATATTTCGTATATTTATAGGGGAAACTTATAGGGGATATTTTTTGGGGAAACTGGACCCAGGGAATCAGGATTTTTCATGGCTGGATTTTATTCCCTGTTATTTGCACTGGCGAGTTCAGTTCACAGCCACTATGAACTCAAGGAATAACTACAACTGCTGATAACCTGTTCTCTGTGTGTGGGTATTAGAGACAGGTTTGAGACAAAAAAAAAATCCTTAAACCCCAACGCTCGTGCAGGAATTGGGGAAAAAAAACACACCAAAGAGAGGATACAAACAAGCTGAAAATATTCATAATATCCATATAGATCCCACACTGTGCAAACCGACGGCGTCACAGATGACAGATACTCGACTCAAAAATAAACAGCCACTTCCAAGCAAGCGCTGCTCACTGCAGCTCCAGAGCTACTCCAAGATTCCCCTGCTTCCCCTTCTCTTCCTCCACACAGGAGGAAGTTAGCTTTCTCCAAACAGGTGGCTACAAACTGAACCTCATGAGAGCACAGATGATCCCTCAGCAGATGAGATGAGAGCAGATGAGAGATGAGGAGACGTGTTATTCTTCTGCGTGATGTTCAGCCCATGCGTGGAACAAGACAGCTGATGGAAGTGAATGTGAGAATGAGATGCAGAGCCCCCCCCTCCCCCTCCACAAGAACCAATTCAGGTTAGTGGGATCAAAGTCCTGTCTGCATCCCTGCGAGCGTTAATGTCTGCAGCTGATTAGTCGGCTGAAAGATAGACAGGTGTGAATGGTTACAGATAAAGATGCCGTTACATTTGTGAGTCACAGGTGTGAGGCAGAGGGAGGTAGGTTGATGTGGTGTGCTGTATTTTAAGTAGAAGTCTCTCTTCACTGTGCAGGTGAGAGTTAGTGAGCCACACCACGAATAGGAGAGAGAGCAGGGATCAATGACTGACGACCTAGACTACAGTCACAGGGAGGCCTCTTGATTAACAGAAACTAGAGGGAAGAGGCAGCAGGGGGAGGGGAGGGAGGAGGAGGAGGCTGAGGCCCCCGGAGCTCGGCATGCAGCCAATACCTGGATGTCGTATACGGGTTTGGAAGAAGGAATGGCAGCAAACTGTCGGTAGTCAAACTTCTTTGTTGACACGGACTAGAAGGATAGCAAACAGGAATGAGCAGAGGGAGAAGGAGGAAATAAGGAAAACAAAGAGAGGAAACATGGAGGAAGTGGGACAAAGTATAGAAAGGAGAGAAAACAGCGGAAGAGGGAAAAGACGGAATAAAATGGAAGAGGGAGAGTGGGAGGCAGAGAGGCAAATGGGTGATTTAAACAGCCAGCTGTGGCATTGATGGGAGAGCAGTGTGTGTGTGTGTGTGTGTGTGTGTTCAGCTCTGATTGGATAGAGTGGCAATGAGCAAGATGGTGGATTCATGTCAATGTGTTCTGATGCAAATGTACCTTTTTCCAGCTTGTACAACAAACGACCCTCATGATTTTCTTTATTCGATTAAATCAAAACGGTGAAGTCGGTGTTACAGCTTGTTGCAATAATATGATGATTCGAGCTCTCCAAGTCAGTGCAAACACCTAATTCGGCCTCACACTGGCAGGCAGGAAAAAAAACACCAAAGGATGAGTCAAGAACAGAAATTCAGGATTAAAGCTTACCAGTCTGCCTGGTGAGGTTAGTCCTCGAGGACTGAGCTCTGCAAGCACAAAAAAGTGGGAAATTTTAGCTTTTTCTTTCATATTTCAGGCTTTAACAGCTGAAAAACAAACAAACAAAAAAAACAAGACGCAGTTTTCCATGAACAGCAGCTTCTTACCCTCCATAGGAGTGGGAGAGGGCGTCGGGGCGGGCGAGGGCGACTCCGTCAGCTGGTCTAGTGTCCCACGTTTCTTCCCGTCCCGAGACTTGGCGATGACCATCTGAGCTTTCAGTGCATCCTGCTCCAGAGACTTCATTCTGCAGGAGGAGCAAGCGCGATCAGAAAAGCGTTCTGAGGCATTTAATGAAGTCCAAGCTTTAGAGAAATAAAGAGACAAAGACTGACAGTCACACACACCACTACAGGTGGGTGCAGGCCAATCACCGCTAATTTGGGGCGTTCCTTGTCCTGGTTTGCTGCCATAAACAAAAATGTAATTTCAATGCAAAATAAAGAGGCATTCCAGGAAAAGGACTACCTACTGCTAGTAGGTTTACCCTCAGCTCACAAAAAGCTTGCGTACTTACTGTGGGTCATGTGTTAGTAACTGTACAAAAAGAACAGCAAGGCACAAATGAAAATGAAGAGTTCTGCAGAATGAGGGTGGAAGACACGACAGAGAAAAGAGAGGCGGGAACCAAAAGGAGCTGGGATGGGAACAGCAAAGACGTGCAGAAGCAATACGGCACTAGAAAGGCAGCGGAAGCACTGTCAGTGTTGCTGCGAGTGCTCGCTTGGACCTTTCCGAACTCGGCCTCTAGCAAAATACCCAAATATCAAAGCACCCCAGCACAACCCCACGATGCCGTGCATCAGGCCCTGGCGGCTGGGGCCGAGGAGCAGACCTGAGCTGGGAGGCTGCAGAGGAGGAGGTACAGGAGGAAGTGGGGGGCTGGGGTGCCGCGGCCGTGCCCTGAGATGCCCTCACTCGGGCCTGGTAGAGCCTCTTAGCCAGGTCCTGCTCATACTGCCTAACATCCTCCTCTAGGCCATAGGGCCTGTGCCCCACAAGGTCACAGAGAGGGGGAGGGAGTGGAATAAAAAGTGTGCACCAGGGTGGCGGAAGAATATGAAGGAGAACAGGAAGAAAGGCACACAGACAAAGAGAAGAAAACCAAAGAATGGAAGGTAAAACACCAATATAAGTAGGAGCCAGAAATGATAATTAAGACCATTTTTAGACACGGTAACAGTGAGACAGAGACCCAGACTGACCACACACGCAGGATACTAAACTAAATCTACTGAGAATTTATATTTGGTTTGACATAAAGGGACTTCTTGAACCCTTTTATTGCCCAGCTTGACAAACTGTAACGGGAAATGTGGGACAGAAGCGTCACTAACTCATCTCACTGTCTCAGAACAGCAGTAATGATTTGGACACTGGTATTAAAAAAACATGTAACTATATAAACAGGTTTTCTTTACATGTGGGTGCTGCTGTCTGCCAAAGTTACAGAGGATTTACAGTGTCCTGTTACTCAAAGACTGCAGAGTAAACAAATGGAGGTTTAGCCGGAAACGCCTACATTTTATTATCCTTGCTTAGCGTGTGCAGTGGGTGTATTACCGTGCTGCCCTCCACATGGCTCTCTTCTCGGCTTCCAGGGCTCGTTTCTCTGCAGGGGACAGGTCCTTGTCGGGGGACGGGGCTACGGCCAGCTCAGGGCTCTGCATGCGAAGCCTCTCTTGCTGCCTGCGCTCTGCTTTGGCTGTGCGGATGGGAGCCGCCGACTCCCCGTGATAAGCTGGGATCAGACTGACGGGACACAACGGTTCAGTCACGTTTGAAATGACAAAAGCGCAGTTTCATCGCCCACTCGCTCGTCAGAGAAAGAAATGGGGAATTCCGCAGCTTAAATCGACCACCACACTGAGAGGATGTGTTTAGTGTAACATGAGGAACGTGATCAGTGAGGGGACTAATAGCATGCACCGTAAACTTGTAGTCCTGTGTGCTCTAATTACCCAGTCATCGAGTTGGGCCTCTGCTCCAGCCTGAAGCTGTCCTCCAATGAATTCCTCTGAGATTCTCCTTTACCATCTACTGAGGAAGGCCTTCACACAGAAACAACTATTAATCTTCGATGTGCAGAAGAAAGTAAAAAAGGATAAAAGTTACTCTAATACACAACGTCTCACCCTGAACTGTAGCTCGGCGGTGTGGCGAAGGGCTGCGACGGGGAGGACGCTGGCTCCACCTTGTACTCCACTCCATCCAGCAATACTTTTCCAGTGGCCTTCATCTGCGCCACCTGCTTAGCCAGGTCTTCCTCCTCATCCTCGTCCTCTTCATCCATCAGGTACTCCCGTGCTCGCTGCTCAAACCGCCTCTCTGGTGAGAGATTATCGCATAAACGCAGACGGCAGGTCAGCTGTTGTAAGCAGCATGCGGCTAATAAGAAGACTCTGGAAACAAACCTTCTTCCTCCCTCATTTTCTTGAGGTCATCTTCCCCGATCAGGGAGACTCGAGGTTTGGGTTTGTCCGGTGTCTGCTGCTTCACGTCAATCTCAAAGTACTTCTGTCTGTCCCTGAAAGAGCGCTGCTCTGGGCTGTCCTTACCACCAACAGACGGGCTCTATGGGATCAAAATTGAGACAAAATGACCAAAGTTAGAAGAGATAATTGTTGAAATGGACCTGCATTCACTACTGGAAAAAACAGTTAAATTATCATCAAATCCACATAGTGCTGCAGGAACGAGCGCTGAAGTCTGTAAAGGAGTCATTTTTGCACTTCTGGTTCCCTCGTCTCTAAGCTTATAGGGTTGTTGGTGAGATACCTGCAATAAGATGTCTGGTTAACACGAGCTTTACACCGTTCAAACAACTGTCACAGAAAAGTGGATAAATGAGACTAAAAAGTTTTCAGGGACGTTTCGAGTCATCACAATGAGCACAGGAGGTTAGTGGTGGTGACATTAAAGTCATGCAGATCCGGTTTAGTTCCCTTCCACCCCACATTGGTGCTTAACTCGTTGAAACTGCATTTATGCTTCAAAAATCATAACAACAGAATCAGTTTGTGGAAATTATCTTGCTGAACCGCACAAGCGTAAGAGCCAGAGCTGCCTCTCTCTCTCAAGGAAACCAGAAAGATGTTAACTTCAGGTCAGCCTGCAGCACTAATTCCGACCAACTAAAGCTGCATCAGCGCTGAGCCATTTGCAGGAAAGTCAAAAGATGTCGCTACAGATGCAAGACGAGCATCTCAGACCAAGAAGAATGAAGAAAAAAAAAAAAGAGCAGCCATAAAATTATATCCCTTCACCATTAAGCTGTATCAGATCCAAAAACTGGCGCTCCCATTACTGACAGAAGTAGCATAACTGCCTCCCAGCCTGTGGGAGCACAGACCCCACCACCGGTCAAAGCCAAGCACACGGGCACGGGGCGGCTCTAGCTGTGGTGGAGGCGGTGGGTACCTGCTGGTCCTTGGAAGGCTTGGAGCGGCGCGGCACTGCTGCAAAGCTCATATACTCACGACGGTCTGATAAGAGGGGTTGCCGAGGGGAGACCTTGCCGGTCAGACCCTCGCCAGCTCCCTCCTGACCGTCTGTCTCATCAAACACCTCGTCGTTCAACTCAGGCTGTAAAGGCCACACAGGTCATCACCAGATGATCAGTGCAGCACGCTTTAAGCGCATCTACAAAGCTGCAGGTTTAATACTCACTTCTTGAATACCACTGACCCAAATATAAGAAATCCTCGAACCTTTTACCAAACGGTTACTTTACGAGGATACAATAAAAAACTATTTTAGCCTAGACTGAGACTTTATTCCTGATGAATCAAACACAAAAGGCTTCCCTTTAAGTGGGATTTATTAGTATAACTGTCTTAAAGCAGTCAGGTAAGGATTTTATTGCCTTCCTGGAAGTGTAGAAACATTATTATGATCCCAGCACACACCTGTCCCCCCCCCCCCCCAAACATCTTAGAAACTAAATATCAAGAAATATATTCCGGTCAATATGGTACACCAGACAGCTGTGATTTGTTTACTCACCTCTGGAGTGGGCTGTTTTGCGTGGAAGTTGTTCCTCACTCCATAAAGGTCCTGTTGGCAGTGCAAGAAATGAGTGTTAGCAACACGAAGGAGACTCGGGACAGAAATGGATACAGAGAACAGGCAGACTAATTAGCAGCCGGGATACACAGTATGCAGCACAAGTCAGTACCCCCCCCCCCCCATATCACATGTCAAATGACTGAAAACTGTATCAATAACTGCATTATTACTAAGACGACAGTGTTTCTTCTCATGAACAACAAGAAACAAGAAGAATCTAAATGCAAGCAAAGTAAATACATCCGTGGTCACGAAACAAAATTCGGAGTTTCATTTTACATAAAAAAATTTTTTTTAAAAATGATAAGGGACCTGTAAATAAGCTTAAGCTTGGACATCTGGGCTTTGTCTATGTGTGAGTGAATTCCAGAGGTATTTAAAAATAAGTAAGGTCTGCACAGACACGGGAACTGCAATTCATTTTTTCACATCTGGCGACCCATTGCAATTAGTCGTGGGGCAATATAGCCAAACGAATACGTCATTTTGCACTTAAATCGCAGCATCTACATCACTGTTTGTGCAGGAATCTCCAAATTCTGGGTTAATGTAGTAAATGTGAATTTCTGTGTTTGCGGATGGCAACAGAGTTGCAACAGACAGCAACAGATTCCATGTAATTGCCAACTTTACTTCACTAAATTAAACATATAGAGCAGATGTCCCTTAAAAGACGGGTTTACAAACCACGACTGGCGAAAACTACAAGATTAAACTTTGCTAAAGAACAGAGACAATCCACTTTTCAATCATTTGACAAATAAGTGATACTGCACAGGGGTGTACTCACTGCTGCTGTAATACATTAAAATAAAAGGTGACTGAAGATTAGTACACGAGCCACACATGGACAGATGATTGGACTGAGAGTCAACACCAATACGACAGATGATGGCAACGAAGGCATTCCACACATCACAGCACGTCACAGGCCCCCCCAACGAGGCGCAGGCTTCGCTAAGAGCAGCCTGCTCCAGTCAGGAGGAGGCGGCACGAGACCAACCAGGCAGCACAGCATGCTTGTGTTGTTGTGACCCGGTCGAGTCCGGGCAGCACGGCCTACCTGCGGCGGCTCCAGCACTGCCAGTGAGCGAGGCACGGCGGCAAACGCCTTGTATGCCTGCTTGACATTCATGGGAAACTCGTCGGGCGAGGAGGGGGAGGGGGCACGAGGCTGCAGGATGGGGAGGGGGGGGAAGGGGTCATGGAGGGAGGGTGGGTGGGTAGAGGTCGATATGGTAAAGGAGGCAGGGGAGGACAAACAGACAGAGACATGGAGGAGAGGGTAGACTATGAAAAAAACCAGCAAAGTTGAAGCAGACTGTGGAGGAGAACAGGTGAAGATCATGGCGGCTGGTTTCATGTGAGAGAGGAGGGAATATGCCAGAGAGAGACAGACAGTAGGGCTTGGAAAGTTCAAAGCAATGGCCGATTTTTCTCAGTGAGCACCTTTATGAAACAATCGGGAAGCTGTGAGATGAAATCATAACTTCTTCATTATTTACTGATTCAGCTGAGCTACTTGCCGATAGAATAAATGAATGAACGTTACAGAAAGTCTCAACTTTGAGGAGTTATTCTGGGTTAAAATAATTACAACCTCCAGGTGTGCCTGGGGCTGAACACACTTGGCTCCCCTGTGCATTCAAACACTTTTGTCTTTGGTTTTAACTTCTTTGGAAACTCATTTATTAGCTGGAACTGCTGCACTACTTTCTGTCAGACACACTTTTTTTTTTTTTTTTAGTCTGCACAGTCACAGTAGGCAGCACGACACTAACAGTGGAGAGAGACCAGCCCTACGTGGTGGTGAGGGGTCTTACAGAGGTCTGGGAGTTGAAGGGGGAGGGGCCATGCTGAAAGGGGTTGGGGCTGTGGCCTTCTGGCGTGGCGGGCGAGGTGGTGGACCGAACACGCCCCACTGGCTGGATGGCACCCGGTCGCGTCTGGAAGGAGAACAAATATTGTTACTGAAATATAACTGAAGTGTTGCTGAAGCTGATGAGAAAATCAGAGGTGAATTAGAGTGAATGAAAAATAAATGGAGCCAATGACTGAAATGCACCTGAGCAGTTTTTACAGCATATAATTAATATGCTCTGCCTTCTCCAGAGAGCTGCTCCAGGGTCTGTTTAGCAAGTTCTTTGTTCAGTTCACACCATCAGAATAAACCAAATAAAATAAAAGCTCACATTTCATATTGTCCACATTTATGCCATAGTCAATAAACATCACATGCCCCGTCTCCTGCATGCTCTACCAAGGCATCTAAACCAGACAGTATTTCCAAAAGCG
The DNA here is from genome assembly GCA_034780415.1 of Cichlasoma orientale. Taxonomy (NCBI): domain Eukaryota; kingdom Metazoa; phylum Chordata; class Actinopteri; order Cichliformes; family Cichlidae; genus Cichlasoma; species Cichlasoma orientale. Next base: position 613,745 of record JAVDPK010002415.1, on the reverse strand, counting down.
AGAGAGTCCGAATCAGACTCGATCTCCAGCTGTGTGCTACATGTGGGAAAAGACAATTTTGGACAACGTTCTCAAATATTCATAGTTTCTTTGAAAACAGCTTGACTAAATAATCCAGTGGGCTTATGCGTGCATGTGATCACCCTCAGAAACAGCCAATGTCTAAAAAAAAAAATATATATATATCCAATATATTACTTCCTGAAAGTTTCAACTTCAAACCCGTATTTAATTCATTTCTGATGGTGCAAATAGAAAAAAAAATAACTGCAGATTTGCACGGACCCGACAGAAGACACCGATACTTTTAAGGTTCTGAGCATTTTCAGATGGTGGCCAACTGAATCAGTACAGGACATAAACAGCTTCATATATGGTTAACCCGGTGCAATGGGCCCAGCTCTTATACTATAAAATACATCTAAAAGAGCCATTTCTGAGCTCTGGAGGCACTCACTGATGATGAGGTGTTGTCCTTGACAGTGGGAGTGGAAGTGTAATGAATACTTGCCTGCAAAAAAAAAAAAAAATTAAAATAAAGCTATGACAATGACACAGAAATGTGTGCATCAGCAGCACAGTGCATAAAGCCACTAAATTTTAATTAAGGGGCTTCTTTAGGATGATGCCAGGCCACATAAAGACACTCATCAGAAAACTCAAGACCGTCAGAGTTTACCTTGAACTAATTAGATCGCCAAATGTGGGACTGTGGTCATAATATGCAAACTAGATGACAGATAGTGCAGCTCAAGGATCACCCAGTGAGACAATATTAAGCCATAGCTGGTCAGTAGATCTATTTCTCCAGTCTGCATGAGGCAAACCATCAGTAATCAATTGGCTGTGGAGAAGCAGTCACATGCTTTTCAGACCACTCAGCTAGTTATGTTTTACTATCAGAGGGCTCAGAGCGGCATGAGCTAAAAAAGAAATCCAGGCTGGAGCAGAAAGGGCCACACGCCCCACTTACGAAGCGGGTCTCCCTGCCTGCACACAGGGAGCTGTTGGAGGAGTGGTGGCTGGGCTAAGGGTGGGAGGAGAGGTCAAACTGTCAAATACCTCCTCTAAAGAGCTACAAGTGACTCATGGAAAAAGGATAAAAGAATAAAAGATGGCGTGAGAGCAGGCGATGAATACTGGAAGAGAAGAGGGCTGCTCACCGGCTGGATAGTAGGAGAGTAAGGGGCTTCCCTGACTGGGCTCTCCGTCCTGGTGAAATCGGAGGAAGGCGCCTGGGAAAAACAAAAAAGGAAGGACGCCAACTTAACAGCAGCTCTGAGTTTCACTGACAACAAAAGAGGACAAAATAAAACAAAATTCACTGTATAGTCCTGCTGTGAACTGATCCCTCCTAAACACGTGCTTTTCTGTGCAGGTCGTGCTCCTTCGTGACTCGCGGGCCTCCCGCTCACAGCTGTCGGGTCAGACATTCCAGTCGATCCTGATCCTATACTCACAAATACCTCATGAGGTGCTGCAAGCTCTGTGCTCACAGCAAAAACATGCACCGGTTCAGCTGGTTATTGAAACAAGATTAATGCACAGGAATTAACCAAACAGCACCGTAGAGCAGGAACCCTCCCACTGCGACTACTTATCTCATTTATCTCAGGCTATTTTATTCTTTGTACTGTTTTAGTGGTTGAAAGTTAAAACTTCTGATCATTCTGGAAAATGAATCCATTTTAAAGGTCTGCAAATGAGCAGACCAACAAGTTGTGCAGTAACACACCATGCTGCCTCCACACCACACTCAGGCAGGCGTCTTGCCTTGCTGAACAGCCAGGGCTGCAGCTGGCCTTGTCTGCCGTAGCCCACCGGAGGCCCCGACAGGATCCGCTCTCCGGGAGGAAGACCTTTTCCTTTGCGATTGGCCACCAAGAAAGGGTTCTCACTGAAACAGATGGGCTGCGAGTCCACCAGGCACTCCTCAGGTCCAAGCGATGAACTAAGAGGTGTTGTTGAGCAAGTACTCTGAGCGGTGGAGATCTCATTAGGGGAGAACTGGGATCCATGAAGATAACTGGGGTCTGAGTTCAGACTGGAGCTGTCCTCAGGGTCCATGTGGCTGAGCGGTTTAGAGGGTTCATCTAAACCAAACCCTAGAGGCTTTAAAGGGGTTGCGTACTGGGCCTGCACGGGGGCTTCCATGGGGTCAGTCAGAGCGACAGAAAACTGAACAGGAGCAGAGGAAAGAGTGAGGACACAGACAGTAAACCAGTGAAGCAAAGGTGGACAGGTAAAGCTAAAGGTTTGGCTGTTCTCACTAATGTGTCAATCTGTAAACGGTTAACCGCAATCAAAACAATATTTGGATTCAAATCCATGTAGTTCCCAATATATTCTCTAGAATATGGGGGGGGGGACATTTCTGTCATACTGGGTTTGTAAACAAACTCCACAGAGAAGCGTCTCGGTGCTAAAAGCATCTCTCACATCACTAAATCTTTCCCGAAGCCTTTAAGATAAGTTTCTCCGCGGCCATCATTCAAGACTCACCGCGGCGCCGACTCTTAGCCTCTGCTTTAAATAAACATATTATCAGAGCAGTGAGACATTCAGGCTCCGGCACACCTTCAACTCCTCCTGTACTTAAACTAACGTTCAATCTGAAACAGAAGAAAGACCGGACACGCTGTGCAACCTTACACACATTGTGTTTTACACACCTAAGATCTTCAAATTGTTAAAAATCTTTAGCTCGGCCCAGACAAACTGCAGTAGAATTTATCCCGCATGGCCTTCACGTATCTGGTGATAATCGAAATAGCCAGACTAAGAATACGACGAGCATTGTGAAGCGGTAAACCAGCCCTCCGCGTGCTGACCGTCAGAGTCGGTGCTGCGATGAGGGTCAGCGAGGCGGAATGTGAACGAGTGCCCTTTTGGCACCGACGCCGGCTGTGAGGGACAGCTGGGGCCCTGCTGCGAGAGAGCAAAGTCAGGCTGCACGCTCGCCAACATGCCAACGCACTGAGCTGTCTGGGAAGGCCAACGCGACCTGGGAACTGAAGCGTTTAAACACCTCAGTCATGGCTTTAAGTGAACGCTGCGTCACCAAGTCTGAAGCGTCAGAACGATATTTATGGAAAATGTTGTCATAAATGTGGGAAACGTAACTTTACACGTTTTATGTAAAATTAAATGATTAGACAAACAGGACTCTGGGGTGCCGTTAAAAAGTAAGATACATATTTACTAATAAAGACAGGATTAGATTGTCTTAAATTCAGTTTGAATGGGTCCAACATATTCTGAGGCAGGAATTTCCACAGCATAGCGCTGCTAGTTTTACCTCCTCTGCAAACTTGGATCGGTTAAGGCTGCTAATAAAATACATTAGACCAGTGGCTCCCAAAGTGTGGGCCGCGATGGTGGCGATAAAGAAGGCCCTGCTAGCCTGTCTACTTATCATTATCGTTTATGGAATTGAAAAGATGCAAGTTTAATGAAAAATTGCTTAAGAATAACTTCTCTTGGTCTTTAAAACCGAACGATACTGACCAATAACTGATTTTTAGGACCGATACTGATAGTTCGGGATTTAAAAATCAGATATTCTGAAATATTGGCCCATAAACATTCTGGATTTGTTGTTAAACCAGTCACTAGCTAACAAACCGTTCTTACTGTGCAGTCTGAACAGGAGCACACGTGCGAGGACAGCTCTAACACACAGAGCAGGAACAGCTGCAGATAGGTTCAGGCCTGCTCTCACAGCTCACTGACAAGCAGGACACTGAAAGAAAAGACTGCACCGCTGCTAATTCTCGCTAACTTTCATACAGAGATGCATTATTAACGTGAATTATTGAACATCTACTGTTTAAAACTGTTTTTAAAGAACCTACCAAATGCATCACAGACAACAAAGTTTGATTGAAATAAGAAGAAGAAATGAGACGAGAATGAAAGATGCAGGAACACATAAGAAGAGAGTAACTTCAGATCTTTAGACTCACTGTAGGATGGTAAGAGGTCAGCGCTCTGCGTTCACTCAAACGTACTCCTCTGAAGACTTTGGGAACTCAAACTCAAACACTTGTCTTTCCTCTTAGGTGACACCCCCTGTTTGCCCGGCATCCCACCCACCCGAGAGACTCCATCCAATTCAGAGCCAGATGCAGGTTTAAAATATCACAGAGGATAAGCCAGTCGATAGTGAGCAGCTGTCCCCTTCCCCCATCTCACCAGCTCCCCCTCTCATACTCGCACATGACAAAGCCTGACTTCTGGCTTTGCCTTCTTTCATTTCCACCATTTTCTGCACCATATATGTAGTTTTTCCTTTAGTCCTTCTTCCTGGATTAGTTTAGTCTTCACACGAGATTCTTCATGCATTTATTTCTGCTCTTGTTCACTGGGCACAGTTATGATGCACTGACTCCATGAGTAGTCTGGGGTTTGGTCTCCAGCCATGTTTACATGGGGTGAAAATCATGGGAGGTGTTAAGTGCTCCTGGAGTTTCCGCTGGTTGGTTCTGGGTTCCAGATTCCACGAAGATCTGTTCTGAGCTTTGAAAGTGATTTCCTGCAGGTGGTTTCTTGAGTCGACTCAAGAAGACTCTTTTTGCACTCTTTTTCCAAACACTGAAAAGCAGAATCAGTCAAACGTGAAGTGAAACTCACCCTGTTGACCTTCTGCAGACTCGTGGTGGGCAGTGCTGCCAGCGTTTTGTAGTCGAGCTTTAGGGGCCCAGCGCTGATGTTCTGATGGGAAATGAGCAGAGCCAGAGGTGAGACCGTTACACTGAGGTTCATACAAAGAACAAATATGCATTACAAATAACAGGGAAACACTTTCTGTAAATGTGAGCTGTCATTAAGGATTCATCCAGTCGAACTTCAGGTGGACTCCAATTAATGAGAAACTGATTTTCTCACTCTTTAGCCTGATAGTTTTACAGCTGTGCACAAGCTAGTGTGATCAGGATCATTTACCTGCTGAAATGTACCTGACATTATCTTCAGGTGCTCTTTCATATTACGGAGAATTCATAGTTTAAGCAGTGGCTGAAAGCTGCTCAGCGCCTCAAGCCAATGCATTTCCATCACCGCGGTTCACAGTCAGTATGAGGTTATTTAACCTCGAGTCAAATGATTTATTTTAAATGTTTCGTCTATGTTTAAACTCACTGCAAGGCTCTTCTTCTCCAGAGGCCTTGCAGAGCTCTGTGAATCCACACACTTCAAAAGCAAATGAATGAGAATGAGTACAACTATTCCAATTTTGAGGATTGGTTCCCTTAAAAAGAAAATGTATAAAAGCTTGAGTTTTTTGTTTGTTTATTTTTTTTTGTGTGTGTGTTTTTGGCTAAAGTGCAGGCAATTTATTCATCCCGGGACCTGCTGATGAGGAGTGTCTCACCTCAGTCTCCTCTTCTAGCAGGCGAGTTGCCTCCTCACGCTCCAAGCGCATTCGCTCCTTCACCAAGAAAGGAAGGGGAGGAAGAGGAAGAGTGCAGAGGGGAAGACACACAGTCACACAGCCACACAGTAATGCGATGAGGATTGAAACGAAGGGGAAGGTGAGGAAAGTAGTGTTAGAGAGAAGAGAAACAACAGTGCAGAAGGTGGTATGGAGATGGGATGATTGGATGATTTTGGATCACACCAAACGCACCGAAGGTAGAGGAGAGGTGAGAGAAAAACAGAAGGGAAAGAAGGGATAGAACCCACACACATTAAAAAAAAGTACTCTATTCATCAGCTATAGGAGAAGAAAAAGCATGCAAGGTGGGACATTGCAGGAACAGTTCTGTCAAACACGATACCCACACAGGGTGCAGAGGAGAAGCTTCATTCACCCGGTAATAGGCAAACCTGAGGATAGGACTCTAAAGCTCCATCCTGCAGACCCAATTTGCTTTTCAACTATATTGGCAAAGAAAAACTACGTTTTTTGGCCCCTTTGTATTTTCATCGATCTGCTGTCTAGCTTTCCCGAAAACATTAAATGGTTTTCAGTTTCACTTACCACTTTCTCCATCTCTTCTCGCTCCCACTGTGACGTCTCTCTCACCATCTCAGACTCCTGACGAAGAACAACATTTAACCTTACAACGCTAAAAGCTGCTGTTCATCATGTAAAGCTTCAGCGGGAGCAATTACACTTCTGTGAGTAAGCCCCGGCAAACGCGGTTACGACTAAACGTGCGCAGAGAAACAACAGAAACATGGTATTCAATAAACGCAGACCCTGCATTCCTTTGGCGCGGGCAGCCTCCCAAAAACTAATCTGGGCAAAATAAACAACTGTGCTGGCGCATTCTGGCCGCTCTGGTGGAAAGATGGGTACGTGTGGCGTGCATGGCTGGAGGGAGAGAATCTGTACAACTCCATCTGCTAACACCAAACTGCTGTGGAAAAAGTGTGCTGGTGCGGCAGAATCACGGAATAAAACATCTGATTCGCAGGCTGAGCTGAATGGTAATGGGTACTCAAGCTTTGCGCTGCACTTATGGAGCCCAAAAAGTGCATGTTGCATCAATACAATCAGTATCTGACCTTAACTGCATAAGTGATAGTGACGTCAAATCCAGGCCTCTGCCCTCTCATCCAACATGATCCAACTGCTAAACTTTAAGCTTCAGGAGTCCGAAACCAATGTTGTGGTGACCATCTTTTATATACAGTCTATAAAATCAGTGAAAATGTACTGTTGATGCACAAGATTTAACCACACCTTCTGTATTATTTCCATCTCCTCTGGGCTCAGGTCTCGGTCTATAGAAGAGATGCTCTCCATACTGTTCTTTCGTACAATGCTGGTTGCAAATGGGTTGGCGATGACACCCGGAGATGCCTGAAAATAAACCCAGAGCTCGGTTTAAAACTTTTAAAATGAAACTGGCAGCTAAAAGAGAGAAAACACCTGGAGTTCATCCTATACAAATAACGTCCATTTTAAACATGTTTAACTGAGTTTATGTAACAATGTTCATGTCACCTCACCTCCACCGCAGCCACTTTGCGAGGGTCGAATCCATCACAAACCAGCATGACCAGAGAGTCCCCAACAGCACGAAGCACTCGCACCGCCTCTGTGTGCGTCATCCCCAGCAGGCTGTGGTTGTTCACCTCAAGAATTCGCATGCCAACCTGTAGTCGCCCGTCCCTCGCTGCTGCGCCGGTCGAACTCACCTGGAGGTAACAGTCGAAATTGAGCGTGTTCACATTTCTCATGACTTCAAATAAAGCAGAACTGTGCCAGGATGTGTTGATTTGGGTAGTCAAAGAACCTTTGAGATAAAGATGCCCTCATCTGTGGGGTCGAAAGGATTTCCAGCATGACCCTTGGCTCCTCCGCGAATGCTGATGCCGAGCTTCTCTCCAGGCTGCTTCTGGATCGTGATCTCCTGCATTCCCGGCGGTGAAGGGTCCCTCCGTACCAACATACGGATCTCCTGCTTGTTGGCCAGCAGGGCCCGCACGGCTTCCTGGTGTGTGGCATGTCGTAGGTCGATGCTGTTCACCTCTAATATTCGGTCGCCAACACGCAGTCCACACTGACTTGCCAACCCGTTAGGAATCACCTGAAGAAATGAGGTGCAGTCACACAGTCACGCAACATATTCAGTAGATGGCAAAATGTAAGAATATAACTGTTTCACGGTAATACCTTTGAGATGAACACCCCAGGTTCATTGATGCCGAAAGGGTGGCTGGCATGGTCACTGCCTCCCACAATACTCAGGCCTAGAGGGCCTCCAGACTTGACCAGGATAACTTCCTGTTAGGATCAGATTAGACTGGTTATAGCAGAGCATTTTAAAACTATTAATATTTTAAAGCCAGAATCTAAAGACTCAAACATCACAGGTCAAGTCTACATCTATTATAGTCTATTAAATACAAACCAACAACTTTCTATTTAACTGCATCATCAGTGCCTTATTGACAGCTACTAATTGCATCAAGCCTTCATACCATGCACCATCTTCTCTGGAACTGGACAGCGTTAAGGACAAGGCAGGAGCCACACAAGCGAGCATTAACACCGAGTGCTTCAATGAGGTTTCTACAGCACTAAAACTACTAAAAGAAATCCCAAACTATTCGACGTACAAGTCGGTCCTCGGGTTCTCACCTCGATGGGGTACTCGTCCTCCATCCGGCTCAGATGGTTCCCGTGAAGGGAGAGTCCTTCCTCCTCCTGGTCTGGAGAATCTGATGGTTCTGGGGGCGGAGGGGAGTGGGCTCGTGCCCGGGTCTGACCTGGAGAGCCCCCTGGTGCATTCAAGTCACGCTCCACAAGGAGGGTGATGGTGGGGGAGGTGCCAGTAAGGAGCGCTACTGCCTGGTCATGCCTGGCCTCTGTCATGTCTACACCATTGATCTGGATTGACAGTAAAACCACGAAGGGTGTCAGCCCACCAGGACGCTCCCATTGATCGTTTGCTCCTCGTACAATGAATATTTGAGAACAGATGCAGGCTGCATCGTTTCTCATCACTCTCTCCATTCATCACTCAAAAGTAAAAACTGAATGATTCAGATCGCTTTAGAGCATAATTATTTTTAATTCAGAGATTTTTCAAATGCACCAAGGCGAGTAGTTATTTAAAGAAGAACCCAACATCTATACAGAGCAGCAGGAACTTATAGAGAAAGCAAGAGGTGCTGCAGGCAATTTAAGATGGCAGAGCTCCCCTGAGGGAGAGAAGCTGCAAGCAAGCAAAACTATTTTTCATCAAACTCCCTGAAGTGAGCTTATGAATACCCATGCTGCTATCTTTTAATGTCATCAGTTCAGCCCTTTCCCACCTTTTCTTGCCTTTGTTTACTTAAAACTCCAGTAGAAGAGTGTAGCTTCTCCAAAAAATTATCTTAAGTCCACAAAGGCAACCATAGAAGACGCCACAGATTAATAATTTTAAAATTGTTTGTGTGTCTTTAGGATTGAATAAATAGGGGCAGCTTTTAGGCATGCAGTGTAGTCCAAAGTGACAAGCAGAGGTCGGCACTGACCCGACAGTACCAGCTCTTACCACAGGCTGAAACGCTGCAGCCGCTGCTGCTGTGGTGACTCCTGTCCACCACATCAGCAGAGCAACAGGCTCAACCCACTCCACCCCAACACCATACCCACCAGCAAGCAGGCAGGGAGATGCACTCAATGCATTAGTGAGCATGCACAACAGGAGAGCATCAGAGGAATAAAAAGAGAACCAGAGAGAAGCCAAAGAAAGAAAAGAGGAAACCCGGAAAGAAGGCGAAGAGGATCATTCAGGAAGCGTTTCTGTGACTACAGAGAGCAGGAAGTGCAATAAAGAAAGACTCCGTTATCATTAGTTCATTTACAGCAGTACAGTGAATATAAAAGTGTGCAAATGTGACTGTGAGAAAAAACATGCAAAAGAAGAGTTGCTAATACGCAGAAAGATAAAAGGAGCACTAAGCAAAGCTTGGAGTGGGATTAGCAGTGAAAATAAAGAGCTGAGAAAGGTCATGCAGGAGCTTCTCCGAACCTAAAGGTTTTAATATTTAACAAAAGCAACTACAAAATCTTTTTCGAAGCAGGATGGAGAATAATTTTAATATGAGGACCATATTAGTAACTCACTGATGTGATGTGTGAGAGTCTGATAACTTTAATTTGCTGCATATGCTCAGGATGGAAACACGAGCCGGTCTGCTCCGTCTCAGACACGGAAAGACTAAAGCTGACTGATGAAAGCAGTGATGTCGGCACAACTGACACAATTTTACAATAAAAATTGTGGCAGTTGTGCCGACTACAATTTTATTTTACAATAAAACGAACACATGCAACAAAAATGGCACAAAGTAAATGTCCCCTTTACCAGATCTACATAAAGGTCTGTATCACTGTTCTTCTGCCAACCCAAAAATGATACTTAACTGTTCGTGATTCACTCTAAATGTTTTTAACTGCTGGCTTAAAGTGGTTCCTGCTTGTAAAGAAAGCCGTGTTTTGATCACAGTGAATACTACAGTGCCCAGATGGAGAGGGATGGTAGTACTCACAGAGATCACCCTGTCGCCCACACGCAGCGTGCTGTCTCTGTGTGCCGCTCCGCCCTCTGCGATTCGAGAGATGTAGATTCCCTAAAACCAAACGAGACAAACACGATTACTGATTTCAAACATTTCTGCACGTTTGTGGATAATTTGCTGTAATGTGCTGTAACCAACAATGGGCTCATTCTGAACCGTGGCTGTGAGTAGTTGGAGACATTAGCAGCTCACACTGCCAGAAACTGATACAAGTTTGCACACACAAACAACTGCGTACAGGACAGCGCCTGATCACTAAGACATATGAAGTCTCGAATGGCAGCAGCTCATTAGAAACTATGATCCCTGAGACGCTGTCCCCTTTGCTCAGACACATTACACTGTTTGTATACCAACAAAAACCCAGCTTAGCTGCTAAGCCCGTCCCACATAAACAGAATGTGTAAACACATGCATGTACAAAATCTAGCGCACCGCTTCCTCAGATCAAAAACCAGGTGAGTCACTGCGTCCACTTCAAAAGGCTTTTTAAAAGAGAGGAAAGACTTACAGTCAGACCCGCTTAAATCATATGTTTATGAGTCCTTTCCTCTTTGTGGGCTCCTGGAGCTGCTCTAGCTGCAGAGCAGCAGTGTGCTGGCCCAAATATACACCTCACCCCGTCCAAATTGCAGCACGCCTATCAAGTGTCAAGGCTGGCTATTCATATCGGTGTCTCCCGGGAGATGACTGTAAACGCCGTGGCCAGAATAGACGGCGTTAAAAGACAGATCACTGCGACTGAGACTTTTACCGCAAACGTGTTGCGACTACGCTTCCCGACTTTCAAAGCACGCTTTACGCGCAGCCTTTTAGAAGACCTTTTACAGCATGATGCACTGTGTCTGCAGCTTTGGATGCTTTCTGTGTGTCTTTTTCCTTCTTGAAGTGAAACCCGGGATCTGACGCAGACTTCATTCACCAGATTGCACTTTGATAGAAGGCTGCATAAATCACTCGCTCAAAGAGCTCACTCAGTAAAAGGAAGCATTATGTTAAATCGTCTAAAATCGAATGACTGCAGTACTTCTGTACTGCTGCTTAACCTGATTCTAAAAAAAGAGGGCGCTCCACTTATGCGTGCACACAAATTTGCGTGATGAGCTACAACATGATACAGATCTCAGATAAACATCCGTCCTTTGTGCTGCTTATTTTAACATCAGACATGACACCACGACCTCTATCAGTAGAAGAATTTCAATGGTCAGATCCTGAGTTAAACTTTTCTCAACTATGAGGAAGGTGATTGAAGGCTGGAGCCTATCCCAGCTGTCATAGGGCGAGAGGCGGGGTACACCCTGAACAGGTCGCCAGCCTGTCGCAGGACCAACACACAGAGACTGACAACCATTCACATTCACACCTATTAACCTAACCCCACTAACTGCATGTCTTTGGACTGTGGGAGGAGATCGGAGCACTCGGAGGAAACCCACGCAGACACGGGGAGAACATGCAAACTCCACACAGAAAGGCCCGGGCCAAGGTGGATTCAAACCCCAGACCTTCTCGCTAACCACCACGCCACCGTGCTGCCCTAATCCAGAACCATTATTTTAATTATCTGGCAGTTATGTTCTCAATAAATCAGTTGGCATTCATTCATATCAACTGCATAGGTTCACAGCAAACATGCTTGAAGCAGCCGTGTCACCTCTGTGATATGTATCTAACAGCTCAGTTCAAGCTAATGTGTGACATACTTTTTTTTTTCCTGGCATTCTTACTTTTCTCTCAGCTGCTCTCTTTCAAGCCTCGCTCGGTATCTCACTATTTCTGTTCCATTTTTGTCTGATTGATAAAAAAGATAATCTAAAATGATTTTTGGGACACAAATTTTCCCTTGAAAGAAAAATCCAACAGGATTTGACACCTCAGGGACAAGATTTGACCCCCGGATTTTTGGATCTCTTGTTATCCTATCAAACAAGAATGTTACATTAGTTGGGGTTTCTTTGTTTTTCGTTTTTATTCTCACCGTGTCCCCTGTGCGGTACGCTGTGGATCCTTTCCCCCCTGCAATGCTGAATCCCAGCCCCTTGTCATTACGGATGAGGCAGGTGGAGAACCGCTGCCTGGGCCCACTGGGACTGTTCTCCAAGTTGAAGGTGAGGCCGCTGCTCCGCCTCTCCCTTGGGAAGTAGTCATCCTCGGGTCGCAGCGGCGTGGTGGTGATGGCGTTCTCCGGTTCCACCATGCGCTCCCGCAGTACCGTCATGGAGACTGTTGCGCCGGAGCTGCGGAGAGCTTCCACTGCTGTGTGATGCTCGGCTTCGTTGAGGTCCACTCCATTTACCTGAGACGACCAGATTTGTTTTTACTAAATAGAAAACAAAGACCGTCACGTCCACGTTACATACAGACATGCAGATGTTTACCTCTAGCAGTTTGTCTCCCACTTTAACCCCGGCTCTGGCTGCAGGACCCTCTTCAGACACTCGGGAGATGAAGATTCCCTAAAAACAACCACATTTTAAACACATGTGATCTGTGACCTCTAATGGTGTTAAATCTAAACAAACCCCAGGTGCCTGGCCTACCTCATCATCTCCTTTGTATGGCGTGGATCCTTTTCCACCAGCAATGCTGATGCCCAGGCCGCCTGTTTGCCGTACGATGGTCAGGGTGTGCTGCAATTTGAGGAGGGTCAATTAACAATACTGGGAGTGAAAACCCACCAAAAACCCACTAATCTCAGGGTAGATTAAGAGTAAAAGGAGCCCACAGTGTTTATTACTTTGTTTTGTTTGGGTTTATATTTTAAAGTTGTGGGTGACCTCGCTCTTTCAGACAGAAGATGGCACCAATCGGTGCTGCATCCTGTATTTGTGTTGACGGATGAGTGGATGGATGAATGGATAGAAACTCAACTTGGCGTGGACCTAATGTCTGTTTAAATGAAAGGTGGATGATTTTGTGTTTGCCTGAATTTTACTCAAAGCACAAAAACTTTGACCCAAATCACCCACCAGTTAACCAATGAACTACCATTAGACATGAATTCAAACACGTTGTGTGAAACCGTCCTCAGCGGGACTCACTGAGACCAAAACAAAGAGTGCTGTGTACGTATCAGAGTGTAGACTTGTGTGTATTATGCATACTTGCAGGCCATGCAAAAATGGGGAGGAATGGAGACAAATGAGGTTCAGATGGAAGGAAGTAACAGACAAGAGTGTGCTGTGTCCTAAACCTGGAGTCCTGTTGAGGCTCCAGTGTTGCCAACTGTGACTGGAGTGAAATCAAATGTTTCTTGCAAGTTTTTTGTCACCCACACTAAACAGAATAAATGTATTCATATATAGGATATCATGCAAAAAATAAAAAAATAAATAGATGGAGGGGAGGAAAAAAGAAAATATGAAACAAGCTCTTTCTTGCATTTGAAATAACAGCCATGTGTTGCTTTATACAGATTTACACAATCAGAAATTGACTGTCATCCGACTGGAACTCCTATCCTGTTTGGAAGCTGGATTAAATCCCATTTTAATGGAAGAAAAACCTGGAGGAAGTCGGGAAAGTAGCTTTGCCTCATCAGTGAGCAACCAGCCCATTCATTCCAGGGTGAGACGGTGTTGGGCGGGATGAAAAGGAGCGAAGCAGCAGAAGCAGAGGAAAGGCAGGGGGAGAGGCAGAGTGTGCCAGAACCTGATGCTGGACCAACCGAATGTCTACAAACTTTTGCCTTTTTATGGCGCATACAGTATTTTAGAGAGTGGAGAAAAAAAAAAGAAATGTTTGAGCTTCAACTACTCAACAACTGGGAAGGCCAGAGTGTCCGACAAATTATTAATATGTGGCTGCCGCACCAGGTGCTGTGCAAAGGTGCTGCAAATGTACTGAAATGTTTATAACCTACGTGCAAAAACATCAGATGGGGTTCATCAGTCTGCAGCACGTCTGCACTGAGAACCTGTTCTCCGTGTTTTCCTAGCGCTGTTTGTTTAATGAACAAACAAAAGCTCAATTATAATAATTATGTGCAACAGGACGAGAGTAAACATGCAGCTTTCAGGCTGCAGACTACAAATGATGAAATGCTCATGTTAAGTAAAAGCAAGTTTAGTAATCTTTAACAGGATTTAATCGCCAACTTCAGGCATTTGTTAAACTAAAGCTGTCTTAACAGTGGATTGCCTTAAGCTTCAAATATAATGAAAGTAGGGAAAAAATACTTGTGGACTGAGCTGAGCCTGGCAGAGTGCGTGTTTGGCCTTTTAAAGAAGAGTAAAGGGTAATGCTTTTAAAGGCATGGCCCGTGCTGGGTTTATAATACAACTCAAAAGGAAAGCATCAATGGAAAACCACAAATATCTCGTTTTGAAAGCTAAAAATGTAATTTAAAATTAGATTTGAAGTGCCAGGCCCTCAGCTGCATTAGACCCCAGAATGCACAAACTTGCTGACAATGAAAATCTACCTCCATGTTTACAACCACAGTGTTAAAGAGTCCACACTCCAGCTGTCCAGTAAGAAGAAGAAAAATAATAATTTTTTAGAAAAGTCAATTTAAATGCTTTAGTCCCGTCTGCAGGTTCTGCCACACTGGCCCTCCTGTGAATGAGCTGTGATTAGAGGGGTTCCCTAGTGATCGGCTTGGATTAACCAGGGATTTCTGTGGGAATTTTTCTCCACTTCTGACTATAGGTGGACGGATGAGTGGGTGAGTGAGGGACGGAGAGACAGAGTGGACGGGAAAGAGTAGGTACAGACCTCTTCCTCCTCAATTCGAGCAGGTTCAATCAGCAGATTATTGACTTGATCAAATGACACCCCCTGTTAGGACAGGAACCAGCAAGAGGCATGCGGATTAGTCAGGCCAAAATAAAAATATGCACACAGACAGACATACCCACAAAAAAAAAAAAAAACTTTTCCAGATACACCAGATACGCAACACTCCACTGTCTGCTTGCAGGTTGTGGGACTTCAAACTCCACCATGAAGCAGAAGTGGTTTCACACTCGCTCCCCAGCCACCAAAAGCAAATACAGGCAGAGGTGGAAAGGTAAGACCAAGGAGCTGAGCCAGAGTGCAAAAAAAACAAACAAACAAACAAACAAAAAAAAAGGAAAAGAAGGAAAAAGCTCCCAAACCAGAACAAGCCCAGCCTCCACACCATCAAGAGCAATTTCCTCCAGGAGCAAGACTTGTATTTAGGTGAAGAAGTCAGTTTCAGGCTGAAAGATATATCTACACAATTTACAGAAAGTACAATAAAAAAAAAAACCTGCTGAAACTGATGTACAAGAAGTACAAAGTCTCCACAAAAACTCAATTTAAAAAAATGAAATAAATGAGACCATGTGACACAAGCAAGGCTCGTTGGATCTCACGTTCCAGCTCTGCCAATACATGTTCTGGCTGGTCTGAGTTCAGCCGCACACACACGCACACACACGCACGCAAAACGGATTCATGATGATGTTTGATCATTAGGTTAAACAGGATTTCTACAATTAGCATGATACAAATCAATAGATCAATTTAAGAAGTCTAATGATCAAGGAGATTCATTCATAAGCAGCTCCTGAGCATCCTTTACTTACTTCATTCATACTTTACAGGCATACAATGTTATAAAAGCAGTGTGCAAGTGTCATTATTCAATTAAACCAGCAGGTAACTGATGGGCCAGTGCTGAGCAAGAAAGGCTGAATTTATCAAAAAAAAAAAAGAGACAAAGATCAGAATGCAATCTTGTATGGAAACAAGGGTTCACAATGGCCTGTGGCTGATTTATGTCGAATATGTCTGCATGCTTTCTAGGTAGGAGAGGCAAAGTCTGAGGGAGACGGGCGCGGCTGCTGCTGAGTTTGTGATAAATGTAACGCGTCACCCTGGATTTATAGCACAAGGGCGAGTATCTTCTCTGGAATGACCCTGCATGCAGCGCCACATCCATCTTAAGTGAATGCAGCTTCCAAGGTGGTAAAGGCTCTCTATGCACACAGCATAAACTGTGTGCATAGAGGCAACAAAGAAGGAAAATATATATGTATAGTTTTAAAACCTAAAATATCTAGCCTAAAATGTCTCTCTGTGTTAGCCCTGCAACAGACTGCCGACCTGTCCAGGGTGTACCCTGCCTCTCGCCCTGTGACAGCTGACCCTTATCCAACCCTGAATTGGATAAATGGAAGAACATGGCTGGATGGATGGATATATAGCACTTCTACATTCCTGAGCTGCACCCTGCCAGTGTTTGGCGCTCTCTTTTACCTTCACTTGGCTGGAGTTGACCTGATGCCGGCTGTCCTCCAGCTCCTCTATTCTGTGGTGGTGCTGAGGAGTGCCGACACTCTGCTCTTCCTCCTCGTCCTGCTCGTCCTCGGCAGCCTGAGTCGGAGAGTTGAGGCCGTCGGGACTGAAGCCCTGCAGCAGCGCGGCCACAGCCTCGGGTTTGGGCAGCTTGGTGATTTTGAAGTGCTTCTTGTAGTGTGGCGTGTCCTTT
Organism: Cichlasoma orientale; assembly: GCA_034780415.1. Classification (NCBI taxonomy): domain Eukaryota; kingdom Metazoa; phylum Chordata; class Actinopteri; order Cichliformes; family Cichlidae; genus Cichlasoma; species Cichlasoma orientale. Next base: position 597,262 of record JAVDPK010002415.1, on the reverse strand, counting down.
CTTATCAGACGCTTCTCCATGGGCCTCTCGTCTTCCTCGTCACTCCTCTCGCCATCTTCGCCGTCCTCTTCGTGGTCCTCGTCTCCACCTCGGATGATGGGTTCTTCTGCAAAGCGCACGCTGGGCTGGAGAAACGAAAGGGGCAAAATTTTTTAGAGTTTTACAGAAACAAGGGCTTTTCTTATTTCATGGATTTGATCTATTCAGCATTTACCTCAATGTACTCCACCTCCATCTCGTCAAGGTCATCCTCATCCTGAGGGAAGCTGCCATCCACGCGGTTCTCCGTCTGAGACGCTTCAGTCACATTTTGTCTGTCCTCGTGGGAGGTGGCTGACAGCGTGCTGTTAGACACCTGGGAGTCATGGCTCTGATTGGAGAGGTCACTGAGCCTTTTTTCCTAAAAACAATGACATCATTTTCGTTATGTCAGCATCTACCACACCAGCAGACAGAACTAGAGCAACATTTTAGTGTAATGGTTTGTGATACTGGAGATTAACAGGAAGAAAAGAAGTGCTTTTTGCTTCTTTTTATTTAAAAAGTTGGTAATGATCAATATTTACCAATTATTGTCCTTAATCATTATTACACAGTATGTACCTGTGGGTCCAGGAACTCATCTTCTTCATCCTGTCTGGATGTGTAGGCTTCATTCCTCCGCTCCTCAATCACCTTCTTCATCACCTTCAGCTCACTGGGGTGCGGCGTGGCTCTGCGCTGAAGGCCCTGAAGTAGTAATTTTACAGAAATCGTGCATTACAGTTTTACAATCATTTGGGATCTGATTCTCCTTTCAGAACTACAGTATTAAGTTTTTAGCTCTTGTGCTCATGGGTCAGAGGGCAAACCTCGTGACACCGCACTGTTTTGTTTCCTCACTCTGCGCTCTGCGGCAGCCTCGTCATCCTCCTCCTCCTCAGCCTTGGTCTCTTCCTGGAACTGAATGACCGACACTCTGTTCAGGTTGCTGTCTGTCCAGCTGTCATCCACACTGTTCTGGAGCAGGTTCTCTGCACATAATCACAGAGGGTTTGGCTCAAGACTCTACCAGTTAAAATAAAGATAACGCATGCAGGCTTGTGAATATTGAGTTGCTTAATCAAAGCATGATATTTACCCAGACTCGGGGAAGGCTGCTGGGGTAGTAAATAGCAGGTCAACACTTTCTCTCCTGTTCGCTCATCATCCTCTGTCTGGAACTTGAGCATCGGCTGAGACTGGTTCTCTGCGAGCCACATGGCCTTCAGGTTGAGGTTTGTCAGGGCAAAAGGCAAGTTTTGTAATCTGGATAAAAGTAAGGATGAGATAGACAGATGAGCTTAATCTTACAAAGATCTTAAGGCGGCTCTATTATGTTTTTCCTTCTTTCCTGTCAATACACTCAGAACACCACATCATTTGGCACAGACATTCTCTTTAGGTCTTCAACCTTTGACGTAAAAGCTGCTGTGTATTATTAGCGGTCCACGGTGTTAAGTCAGGGTACCTGTTTCCAGCCACGTCCAGCACATGCAGCTCCGTGGCATCTGCAAGCTCAGCAGGCAGTTTGCCCAGGCGATTGTCCCTCAGCGAGAGGACGTTGAGGCTGGCACAGCCGCCCAGCTCTTTGGGCACGCTGCCCAGCCGGTTGCGGTCTACATTCAAGTTGGTCAGCTTCTTCAGCTTGCCCAGCGAGCGAGGAAGTGACTTTGAGGGCGAGAGACGGAAGCCATTAATAATCAGTGGAATCGATGATGAAACGTAATTATTGTTAATGGGACTTTGATATTAATGGGTGTGCATGAACCCCAAGTAGGTCAATGCACGGCTGCAGGAAGCAGTTTATACCGTGTGCCCCTACCTGTAAAAGGTTCTCCGTCAGGACGAGTTCTGTGAGGTTTTCACACTCGCCTATTGAGTCAGTCAGGTGGGCCAGTCTGTTCTGGTCCACCTTCAGGATGGACAGCTGTTTCAGAGACCCTGGAGACAAATCATACACATCAGCACATTGTTTAGTACCGGGCTGCAACGTTTTTGATTCAGATCATGTCACATGTTTTTTTTATATCTGTATGTGAATGTGTGTGACGCTGAGCAGTGCATTTATGTGGGATTTAGGGGTCCTGTGTTTGGGTTTGAATCTGCTGCTCTGTTGTTAAAGCTTGTTCCACATATTTTTGATGCTCCATTCACGGTACAATATGTAGATATGGGTTTCCAAACGCTGTCTCCTATTTACTTTAAATTTTGTTATTTTAATTAGTTGAGGTACGTGTCGTCACTGGCACTATTTTTCCAGTAGGGGGCAGTGCTGTTCTTGTTTAAGAACATACTAAGGGCCCATTCCCAGTGTTTACTTAATCAATGTGGCTTCATGGATTAGGTGCAGAACTTTCACTGGGGAGATAAAATACATTTTGTTTACAGGATTACTGAGCAATGCAAACCAATGCAGGATATTACCGACATGTGAAAGTCATGTTTCCCTCCTTCCCCCGGTGTTTCTCACCTATGCTGTCCGGGACGACCTCCAGCAGGTTCTGTGTGAGCAGCAGGTCTGTGAGAGCCAGGAGGCCGCTCAGCTCTGAGGGGAGCTCCTCCAGACGATTCTCTGATACATCCAGACACACCAATCTCCGAAGATTTCCCAGCTCCTACACACACACACACACACACACACACACAAATTACCACTTACAGCGAGCTATGGAAGCACAATACAATTATTATTTTCACAGTTAACACAAAGAGTTTTGGACTTCGTAAAATTCAACGAATTAAGAAAAATAATAATTAAAAGAAAGCTGTGCTTACTGATGGTAATGAGGACAATTGGTTACGGTCTAGCCACAGCTCCCTTAGGTTGGGGAGAGCACCGAGGGTATCCGGCTAAAGGAAAAAAAAAGGTGAGAAAATAGAGAACGTGTTGAAGAAAAAGCAAATTTGTGTTCAAACACAGTGTGTTAGCAGAATCACGCTTCATTTGAAAACTCTAAGAGGGACAGAGGATTTAGAAAACAGGAATCATGTGACATCTGTGCATGAGGGTTACAGACGACTGTATGAAAGATTTGATGTCAGCCTCTGTTACACCACAAACTGTTTAAGATGCTTGAAGCTGAAATCAGACCTGACTTAGCAAGACTCCCACTGGATTACAGTTTTCAGTTTGACTTTACTGATAAATCAGCACCAGCTGTGCTTTCTTATCGTCTCTCTTCTCTGACAGCTGACACACACACACACACACACACACACACACGCGCGCGCAGTGCCCACACAGTCCTGCCTCCTCTCGCTCACAGTGCCGTCTTCTTCTTGTCACTCATCTCATTTACTTCAGTTAAATATCGCTACACTTTTGTTTCCGTTTTGTTTCCATCTCGTAGACTGTCAAAAAAGTGCACTACCTCGAAATGATTTGTTGTCACGTGCTGTCCACATCGGAGGGCAGCAGTGTAAGCCACGCTGCCTAAACCACCCCCTCACCAGGCATCTTCTCCAGCTCTTCCTGGGGATCGGCGAGGTCTTCCGAAGACGGCTAAGACGCATAATCTTTCCAGCTAGTCTTCAGTTTACCCTCTGATCTCCACCCAGTCACACATACCCAAAAGTATCTTTGCAACACATGGCATCCAGAAGATGGCCTCTGAGGTGGTACAAACATCTGCCTAGAGTGCCCTAGCCAGATGTTTGTGCCACCTCTAAAGGCCAAGCTCCACACCTTATCCCTAAGGGCACCACCCTTCAGAGGAAGCTTGTATCTGCCATCTTATTTTTCGATCACCACTCACAGCCGTTGACCAGCAGGTCAACCAGTAAATGGACTGCTTCAGCTTTTCCCTGAGTTCTCTCTTCACCAACTACATCGGTAAAGTTACTTTAAATCTCTAATTCTATACTTTCTCTACTTGGAAACAAATCCAACTACTTCAGACAACAATTCACTCAAACCTGGAGAGGACCATCTACACTAAGGTGAACCTATTACACTTTTCCTTATTTTACATTTAGAGTGGTCATAATGAGGTCAGTAAATGTACAAGTAAAGCATAGCTCTATATGATCTCAGAGCAAGGGTTTCTAAATATGCTGTCTGTCTGAACCCTCTCTTTGCAAGGGGCAGCCAATCAGAAGAAAGCTTGCTTAATGGGCGGGGTAAGGGAGCTAAACCAACTCAATTCATACAGAGGATGAACTGAGGGGCTGCTCAAAGACCCAGTATATGATAAAAACAGATCTATATTTTTTTAAACTATGATAAGCGAGTCTAAGAATAAAAACATGTAGCTGTAATGATCTTAACAGGTCTCGTATAAATATGAATGCAATTTTTCCCCATAGTGCAGCAGTATGTGCTGAAGTAGAAATTCCAGGATTGTGACAACTCGAGTCTGACAGCATTTTATCAAAACCGCTGTCATATTTTTAAATCTGCTCTAGGCAAATGAATCATTTCGGATCACAACTAATATCCAGTGAGTTGAGCGATGGTTTCTGACAGACTTTTCATTATGATGTCAACTGTTTGCTCAGCCTCCGCCCTTGTCAGGTCATGAGGCATCGCTTACTCTGTCCTACAGAGACAGGTGGGCGTTCCTGGGCTAAAACCAGCACTCGCTCTGGGGTACAGTGCAGGCAGGGCTTCGCTTCTTTCAGACTGGCTCGGCTGTGTTTGTTGAAGTAAACATGTGGCCTGGATCATAATTACTGTGGTGAGAACGTGAGAGGGATATTTGTGATACGTGTCACTTCGAGAGTGTGTGTGTGTGTGTGTGTGTGTGTCACTGGTTGTGCAAATATGAAAAATATTATTTTAAGACAAGCATGGGTGTCGTCTGAGCGCATCGACTTATTTACTGTATAGTGTTTGATTAAAGGGGATGAGATTCTGACTGACCAAAACTTCCAGTTCATTGCTGCCCAGGTCCAGCTGTTCCAGTTTCACAAGGAAAGAGAGCGACCTGCAACAAAGCGCAAGAGATTGCGTCACACAAATATGCGTGCGGAAGAACAAAGAGCTGCAACTCGAACAGGTAACAGCATACCGTTCATTCACATGTCATGATGTAGACCTGCTGTTGCAAGTAACTCGCGGTTGCTTATAACAGGAGGCAAACGTAACAGAGGCAGCAGTGACAAACGTCTCAGTGAAGATGGAACTTACGTGGGCAGAGACTTCAACAGGTTCTCCCTCAGCTCCAACGTCACCAGGTTGGCTAGGCTATAAAAGTAGGAATGACAGAGAAAACAAGGTAAATAAATGTTTTTATTAAAAAAAAAGAAAAAGAGGGGGCAGGAGTTGGCAGGTGAGGAGAAGAAAGGATGGGGGAGGAAGAGAAAAGAGAGGAGAGACAGGCTGGTTAGTCAGATGGCGGGTCTGTTCGTCTGAGCTGCCTGGCATGGTGAGGGACTCTTCCATCTGTCTGAGAACAGCAGCGGCCCACAGCCTGGAGACCAGCCTCCTCAGAGCACATCGGTACTCTTCGAGAAACTGCACGGACTCTTTATTTATGCACATGTGTAAAACTCAGTGTCCACAGGCTAAATTTGGCCCTTGGCTCATTTTAAGCACTCAGGTTCTCAACCTTGGGCCTGTGAATGGTCGCTGAGGCGCCCACAGTCGCAGGTGCACCCTCAGCACAAAATAAGGATATTTGATGTTGTTGACAGATCATCTGCAGAGAGGTAAGAGACCTTTTTACTAAATGCAAAATCGGTAATCTTAAAGAAACATGTGCAAGAACAAATATAAAAAAAAAAACAATTTTTCTGAAACATCAGGATTTGATTTTTTTTAATTCATGTTAATGTTTGGAAATGGGTTGCTGAGCTGGCTCTGTGGTAGCCTCGGGGCAGACCTATAATCAGACTGACTTTTGTTGATTGGTGAAAGGTTTTAACCTTGAAGTGACCATCTGGGGTCACTTATGATCGCAGCAGTTTATTTATATATGCTGCTGTGATATTTTTGGACTTTTAAAAGTTTTTTCCTCTCTCCACAGGAATCATCCCATTCCAGTATCATCCCATTCCAGTATCATCCCATTCCAGTATCATCCAAGGTTACCAGAAAGCGAGTCAGCACGCTGGCGCAGCGGTTAACACTGTTGCCTCACAGCAAGAAGGTCATAGGTTCGAATCCACCTTTCTGGTGTGTGTATTTTCTTCCACAGTCCAAAGACATGCATTTAATTGGGTTAGGCTAATTGGTGATTTTAAATTGCCCATAGGTTGTCTGTCTCTCTGTGTTAGCCCTGCGACAGCATTACCACCTGTGCAGGGTCCTGCCTCGTGCCATGTGACAGCTGGGGTAGGCTTAGGTTCTCAACTTTAGGTCTGTGAATTGTCGCTGAGGTGTGCACAGTGGCAAGTGCACCCTCAGCTTTTGGTTTTCAGTCATTTTTACGTAAGATGGAGTTAAGCTGATTCATAGCTCCCCACCCACCCCCCACCCCTGGTGTGATTGTCATTTTCCAGTGTGGAAACTAAGTTTGATAGCTCTCTCTTAATGTGAGACTAGCTGAGCCACAGGCCTTCAATCTGGCAACACAGACAGTGTGATATGTTTTCTGATACGTCTCATTTCCACCAATGCGACATCAGTGTGGCAAAATTTGGGGTACTTCTCAAAGAAAGCCATTACGGACAGAATCTTCCAGCTGCATCTGCAAAGTGAAACTGCACCAGTGAATTTTCTATGGGTATCCCCTCCTGTAGTCACTGACACCAGCATAGTTTCATTTTGGTTTGGCTTTCCCCACCACTAATAAGACCACCGCTATTTTAATGTTTTAAGCTTGGGTTCATTTCCTTGAAAATAAAATCAATTTTCTTTATCGAATGACCAGATATGACAGAAAAATGCACAAACTTACATGAAGTACAGTAACACAGACTCACCGCCTATTAACTATTAGCACAACCGATCATGCACACATTGACAGCCACGCCCCCAGAGGCCAATTCTGAGCCAGGAAATGCCCTGATCTGTGGTTCCAATTTTCTCTTCATCAGTTTTTTGTTGTTTTGTTTGGGGTTTTTTTTTTTGTTTTTTTTAGTGCTTTGCCAAGTAGCAGCTTTTTGGCACTGGTCTTTTTTTACAGTGGAAATGCATGAAATTGGCTCTAGATTAGGCACCAGCATCAGCAGTGTTGATGGAAAACAGGAAAAAGAGGCCTTTCACAACATCCCAGACAACAAGCAAGGTTTTTAATTTATGAGATAAAAGATGAAAAAAGATAAAAGAATCAGCTAATGATTTTATTTTCCCTAATCTAAGCAAGAGAAAACAAATCTTAAGAAAACAAAACAAAAAAACAACAACATCTTATCAGATCTACTACGAGCCATTATGAGTGTGTGCATACTTTCCGATGTCGTTGGGCAACGTCTGTAATGACACGTCATTGAGTGCCAGGTGAGCCAGCGCTCGGAGTTGAGTGAAACCATCCGGCAATCTGAGCGGAGACAGGGGGGGAAATAGCAGAGTGTGTCTGTTAGGCTTTTTTGTTATACAGTGTATGGGAACAGTGAACTCACACACAGGCTATTGGCCCCTCTACATATTCACATCTGTTAAAGACATCAGGATCAAACCTTCTGCCAGCTATTCGATCGCTTTTCCATAGTAGGAATAGAGAAATATTGATGATGGGGGTAAGAAGATGATGGTGAAGTCAGACACAAAAACAATGATCAGCTCCAGACATGTGTTCATCTGCTGTTCCTAATCCTTTCTTAGCAGTGAGACAAGGGTCACACTCTACATACTCGATACACACACACACACACACACACACACACAATTACAGTATTTAAAAGTTCAGCTCACTGCACACTTAGCAAAGTAATTAGAGCAAACAAATGACACTCATGCTTCATTTCACCTGTCAAAGCAGTGCTGCCCCCACACCCCTGCTCTCATTACTGTATCTGGGAATGCCCCGGACTTACATTTTCCCACAGTGATCATGAAAAGAGATGGGCTGTTGAAATCGACTTACCTGGAAAGGGGGTTTCCACTGAAGTCTGCGATCTCCAAGGCCCTGCAGAACTTAATGCTCTCGGGGATCTCAGAAATGTCTGCAGGAGGGAAAAAAAAAAAAAAAAAGAGGCGGAGGAGGGCAGGAGTCAGCGTTATGGATGCACAGATGTGGAGCGTGAAGGGAGCTGATGCTATAGAACAAATTCTTTGAAAAATTCCTCATAATCACAACCACATGGCAAAGAGCAGAGAAGTCGGAGAAAAGAAAATGAGAGCAAAACGAGACAGAAAGTTGTGCTGCAGAGGTCAAAGTGTAGTGTTACATCTTGATTTTCAACTGGAGATGCACTGATTGTGAAGATCTGGGCCAATAGTGATGTTTAAAGACATATGCACAAGTGTTTCTGTTACTCCATTTAATTTTTGTTCTAACTCCTTCTCCTGATTGTGTCAGAGAACCAAAGAATTATAAGTCTCTTTCTGCATCACAATAGTTTTGAACATTTAGCCACCGCAAAGTTAACGTAACAGATGTGAATGTCATATCATTTGCCGATACCAGTCTACAGGGCGGATATCTGCCATTATCGGTGCAAGAGTTCTACTAGTACGGTACGTTTTTATTAGTTTTTCCCCTATTTTTTTGCTGTTTTCATTTCTTCTTTCAATTCAGTTTGGTTTCAGCGAGTTTCCGGACTGGAACAGCTTGTTTCCGTTTAGTTTTTATTTACAAATGTTTTGCTTTCACATGTTTCTCTATTAGTTTTAGAGTTTTTCCAATTTTAATATGAATAAGTACCTCAAGGTGCTTTATATTGTAAGATAAAGACAGTAGAATAATACAAATTGCAGTAATTATGCCACTCGTGGAGGAATTTCTGAATTTCTGTTTAAAACCTAAGAGCTTCTGGCTGGACTCTGAACGCGAGCAGTGAATGTGATTTTCTCTGCATGTGGACGACAACACATTTGCAATTTTGACCAATTTATCACCGTTAATCTCCATCCCATCACAACTGCCAGCATGAGCCCGTTCAATCGCAGACAAGATTGCAAATTCTTTACACACAGTTGCGATAATTTTTGATCTTGTCGTCATCTCCAACCACAGTTTTCCCTAGTTTGAATGTAGCATTAGTTTTAGAATTTATAGATTTAGATTTCTAGAACAACCTTGACTGGTGCATCCCTATTTTCTACCATCAAAGTTAAACTAACGTGACACCTACATCTGAACCCCAAAGCATTTAATTTCCCAAGTATAAGGACGGAGAGTATTGTGTAGTACTATGAAAACCACACCCATGAGAGAGGAAACCAATCAACGTGCAACTATGGGCTGAAACACTAACAAAACGCCTTAAGCTGACTAAAAACATTAAGTAAGAGATTATTTTTGCAGCCTATGTTTAGTACAACACAGTCAGTGGAAAGCCATCAACTTTTTCCCCTGGGGTGTGGGTGGGTGGGACTTGATTGCGGCCTGTCTCTATAGCAAAATGCAGAACTTACGGCAGCGCCAAAAATAAAAATGAAGGAATTAAAGACAGATAAAATTATATAAAACAAAGTGGCAGCCAGATGGTGTGCAGGCTTCTATTGCTGTGCACAGACTGGAATTGTTATCTAAAAGGTATTAAGCAAAGTAAAAAAATAAATAAATAAATAAAATTGTATTTTATCATTAGAACGATGGTTCTTCATGCATGTACTAGATTCAAAATAACCAACAGCCACCAAAAATATGTTTGTCAGGTTCCCTGTTGACCTTTTTGGGGCTAAAAGTGGCCCGAAAAGGTGGGTAAAATGAACCCTGTTATTTTTTTTGTTCATCAAACCGACTGTACGCAGTTAACACAGCTGACCACCCCTCTCTTTCCATCAATGATACCTGCAGCAGGACTTAATCTATAGCTATTTTAAGCCTTTAATTACCAATTATTTTGCAGATTTACAGCAGCAAAATAAAATATAAATCTACTAATAATTATGCTGTATTATGATGAACTAAGTTGGAAGTATATAGTAATTATATTAACTTTTTTTTTTGTGGGCAAGTAAAACTATACAAGAGGCCAGTAAAAATTCTGATCTCCTAGCCAGGGGGACCAGTATAGATAACATGTTATGTTGGACACTGTGGTTACCTGGCACACTCAGAGCACGTCACAGTCCAGCTGAAATTAGTGCCTTCCAAAGGCAGGTTTATGACACCACCTTACCTAGATATTAAGAGTAGCAAAATAGCTTATACAGTAACAAACAGCTTAAATGTTTACGTGACTCTTGCCTGCTTAGTCTGGTGCACATATAAAAATACAGAGAAAGAAATCTGACCTACTGGCATCATCGGGAAGTATATTTTCACTACTGGATGCTGCAGGTGCATGTTAAGAAATCCCTACAGAGCCAGGCAGCCAATCGCATTTATCTGGCTCAGCACTGTCCTGCAGCAGGAGCGGGGAAGCAGACAGGCAGACAGATGGGGAAGGCCCTCACAGGCCACCGCACACTGCCCCCGCAGCACTTGATGCAGTTTGTAGCAGAGCAGATGCCTCCTATCTAACACAGGGGCCCTTCTGCCACTATCAATGCGTTCGTGTTTGTGCGCAGTATACAAGGGCGCAGAAAGGGCAAAGTATTTGTGCGCGGTACAGCAGAAAATATCACTGGCCTAACGGAGATATCGGTTTCACCTTACCTTTCTGACCCGGGGCAGAATCAGCAGTCTGATTTGGATGGTTTAGTGAGAAATTCGGTCGTTTCCTTGTCATCAAGACATATTTAACAGACATGTAGATTTCACGGATGAATATCTGAATCTGGCAAAGAGGCCCGGCTTATATTTAACGGATTTGGATATGCTCCCTTTACACTAGGCTGCAAACATTTGTTTAGACCTTCAGCACTGCATGCTGCAGGTACTGCAGTGACACAGACGGCTGCTGTCAGCCTACGGCAAACTTAACGAGAAATTTATTTAACAATTAATCAGCATACAGACAGGTTTTAATTTAAAACCTTCTATATTCTATATCTTTATCGCAGTGTAAACAAAGTGGTGGCAAATGGGAGGAACTGAGGAGAAGCTTTTCGTCATGTCTAACCATGAAACAGGTCATTTGACAAAGGACTCTTACTGACCTTTAACCCTCACTGCTTTTATTTGTGATTAGAGTAACGAGGGCTGCTGCGGCAAAGTCTAAAAAAAAAATTTTTTTCTTTCACTTCGATGTTTCCATCACAGAGCCGACTGTTTGCTGCCCACTGTGTGTGCGTCAGAGAAACGAGGCTTCAGCATCTTAACTGCTGATATGAAAAACAGAGGCTGCTTGGGTTTGACCTCGTAATCTTTTCATTTCTACACATACTCGTGGTACGTTTTACAGTCCACGTGCATCGATTTTTAGTCACAAATGTGACCAAATAGCTCGGGTCTCAGGGGGCTATTGCGCTGAAGGGTGATCTTGCAAGAGTTACGACAGAGGGTTCACAATGAGCTTATATTTGTGTACCATTTCTGGAGATGTCCAGTTCCACCAGCTGCATGAAGTTGGCCACCTCAGGGGGGAGTCTCTGGATCTCATTGTCGCTCAGGCCGAGCTTCCGCAGGTTCAGTAGTCTGAAGAAAGGCTGTGAACACATGATAACACGTTAGTGAGATTAATTGTTTCAAAGAAGCTCAGTTTAGTACAAAGAAGGGTAAGACACCAGCAGCAGGATCACAGCGTTTGAGGATTTGTCAATTATCAAAATAGCTCCCCACCATTTCAGTCCTTGGATTAACTGATGGACAAATAGTTTCAGCTTTATTAATGATTATTTTTAGACCATAAGTAAAAGCAGTGTGGTCTAATAAAAAGTTAAGAGCTGATGAGGGGTCATATGTGGCCTCAGGAGTATGCAAATTTTAGTTACACTGGCTCAATTAATGATTCATTTCCTTATTGATTAATCACCAGCAAACTTGAAACAACAGGCATCAAAAGGTCAAAAGGTTTGTTTTCTCTGACCAATGGTGAAAAGAAAAATATAAAAAAGCGAGATATTATATATATATATATATATATATATATATATATATACACACACGTGTATA
>JAVDPK010002415.1:559269-585094 GCA_034780415.1 Cichlasoma orientale | reverse complement strand
ATGCGCTCAGACGGGGACTCGAACCAGCGACCCTCCAGTTGCAAGGTGAGCACCTACCCACTGCGCCACCGCCACCCGCCACTAAATGCATAACTAATTCACTCCAGTGGGGAAAAAAGTCATTTATAAAGAAGTGGCTAGTTCTCCAGCTTTAGCTATCACAGTTATCTCCAAAAGTAATTAGCCACACATCCACCCAGAACCTCTCAGACCAAGATGTGTTCCCGTTCAAAGCTGACAACATGGAGACAGTCCCACCAACATCAGATGCTGGCAAAAACAAATATGAGGAGATTTCCATGTGTAAATACGTTATGTAGTCCAACATCCCTGACATACTGCTGAAAGTCTACTGTAAACCGGGAGTCCTTCTCTGGGGATATTTTACCCACAGGGTAAAAACAAAAGACTCCAGAGCCTAAATAAGCAAAATGTGTATAATGTGTACATATTTTTTACTGTGTAACCAGCGAGACTCTGCAGCTAACATTGCTGCTGTTCGATCTAAGAGGCTAACCTTCCTCGTCTCTGTCTCCTGGGGTTCAGGAGTCGGCGTCTTGACCGTTTCAACCTGCTCCTGAGACAAGGAGAGCGCTCGAGGGACGGGATGAGGCCGTGACGAGGCAAAGTTCATCAACGGGTAGATTCCGTTCCTGAAGAGAGGAAAGGCCAAGATGTTAAACTTAAGGCTGGAACCACGCTGAGAAAGTAAAGCTCTGTAGTAACACTCACTTGACATCCTCTAGAAACTTGTCAAGTTCCAAAGGGGACACATGGGAATACCTGCGGGGTGCACAAAAGAGAGAGCAATGAGCCTGACTTGTCATGCTTTCTGACAGAGAGTGAAAGAAGCAAGGTGGTTATGAGATTTTACTTGAGCTGAACTCCCTGTCTGTCTTCGTGTTTAATCTCTGCCATGACAGCGTTGGGGTCAAACGACTTGGTTTTCTCCTCCACACAGTTCTCTGGAAGCAAGTCTGTACATGCAACACAAGCGGGGGCATTAATAAAGAAATCTTATGCACGCGTGAAACTGAAACAATAACACATAAGAGAGAATGTGATTAAGCCAACAACTGGATATTAAAGGCCTTAAATTTGCCTGCACCCTCTCGAAAGCGCGGCACGTTTCGGTGAGAAACTCACACTGGTTGTTGATGAGGCAATGGGCGGCGAGCAGTTTGAGCGAGTGGACCTCAAACAAGACTCGGTGGAACAAGAGGTCATGAGCTGTGGGACGGAGCTTGGCGTCAAGATGCAAACACGACTGGGTGAACTCCTGCAGGAGCAACAGGGCAGTAAATCCAACACGTAACCACGCAACTGTAAAGTGTGACCCAGTTTACTGAACATTACTGTGTTCTTTCTGGCATAATTTACTGACAGAGCCCCACTGTGCAGTCTGAATAAACCCAGAGGCAAGGCAGTGTGAGTAGGTGAGTGCTGCTAGAGTAGTGCAAGACTTTTTCTACATGGTTCTGTGGCTCTTCTGGTGTGTATTTGGGGCATAAAGTATTTTTGAGACTTACTCTCATGAGAGGGTCTTCCAGAGATTGACCTGCATTGACTATGGCCTCCTTGGACACAGCACTATCTCCATTGGCCTGGATCTCCAGCACTGCCATCTGTTGGGGTACAAATAATCAGTTGACAGAAACAGCCACAAACAGAGAAATGAAAATCTGGCAGATTTACTTCTCTTTTACCTCCAGAGCGCAGATTCCAAAAGAGAAAATGTCTATGGCGTAATCATCCTCGCCAGCTGGAAATAATTGAAGAGGAGCAGCGTGAGAGGAGGGTGAAACTAGGAAAGCTGCACAGAAATGCCACTCATCGCTCTTACCTCCGTATTCCGGAGCAAAAAAGTGAAGATTTCTCTGCTCGTCGCGGTGTTGCCTCCCTTTACTGTGAACGCTTGCATCGGGGAACACTTGTTAGAGGAAGCAGAGCACAAATATATTAGATATTAAATGTTAAATGTAAAAGTAATGAACAGATATGACACCAATATAAAAAAAAAAATTGCTCTCTCTTACCATTAACAAACAGCCGATGCCACACTGTGGGAAGACAATTAAGCACAATTGAGATATTTATTCTGCTTTGTGAAACTGCATAAATGGCATGCGGTTTATTCCATGAAAAATTAATTAATTAAGAAAATAAAAATCAGTGCATCCCATCAGACCCCCCTAGAATCAGCTGATTTCATTTTGTCCAATACCTTTGTCATGAGATAACGTGCACATTCCTTTAACTCACTTTACCAAACTCAAGAGGGGAACAATTGCTGTGACACTTGTGTTCAGTGCAGTGTCTTCCTAATTACTCACTGACACTCAGGCCCTATGAGAATCTTACCAAGACATTCTGTAAAATTCTTTGCTTCCAATTCCAGGCCCCTCGCTGTTCTAGCATGACTGAACCCCAGTGGACAGAGCAAAGTCCAAAGGACTGAGTTTGGTGTGGAAGAACTTGTGTGTCCCACACAGAGCTCTTACCTCACACAACATCAGCATCTGAATTTTCTGCTTTTCTAGATGAAGGGGTTAAAGTTTCCACAGGCAAACTCCAAAATCTTGTAGAAAGCCTTCCAAGCAAGGAGCGGAAACTGTTTAGCTGCAAAGTGGGGATCAATTTAGAGTGAGATGATATAAAAACTCCTGTAGGTGGCCCAATACTTTTGTCTATATAGTGTATCACGGCCATAACCACCTTTAAGGTCTGGTAAAAAAAAATTTCAGAGCAAGGCACGAATCAATGTGTGACACTCTATTTGGCTTTTACTTTGAAAAGACTCTAAGGGAATTCTACAAATTCTACAAATTCTCCATATTTCTGATATACACAGTCACCCCTGCAAAATAAGTCCTTTACATTTTTCAAAATGTCTTGTTTTGATTGTATTGCAATCAGAATCTTTTCTGCTGGTCATTGGAGCAGAGGTGCTACACCTTCAATATGATGCATTAAGAGGAAAAAAAAATCTGGACATCACTTATTTCTAAACCCAGGAATTATAATTATAAATTAATGTACTTCAGGTCCTGTTACTCAGAAAATTTTCAGGGCTTCATTAAATATACTAAAGTTATTGCACAAAAAATAAATAAATAAATAAAAATCAGCTGAGCAAGTACGTGTAGTAACACAAAAATCCCTGCTGGGGGCAGACCTGAGCCAATCTTGATGAGGCCGTTGTGCTGGATGAAGATGGTGTCACAAGTCAGGTTTCCATGGATTATAGGTGGATCGCAAGAGTGCAGATAGCTGCCAGCAAACAATAAACAATCTTATTGATGTTCAGACTGATGTAACAGACATGATTATAACAGACAGGCGGGTACCTGAGCGCAGAGAGGATCTGGGTGCACCATCTCTTCCAAGCCTGAAATGAAAGAAAATAGAGAAACATGAAGAGCCACGCCTTTATATTAGCACACACAAGTAATATGGAAATATATGCTGTCATGCAATTTATTTGATTCTTTTTGTACTGTCAAGAGGACATCCCGGCCTTTCTACTGATGCCACATTTTTTGGGGCTGTGGTTAACAGAACATATTCATTTTGTTTTCACAATGGCGGCCATTGCAGCTTCCGCATTTTCTGACAACAAGGGAAGTTAAGTGATACTTTTTTTTTTTTTTTTTTACAGATATTATGTTTTAGTTGCTAATTTTAACCCTTTCAAAGCAAAACTTTGATTCAGTGTCCTTTAAAATGGACAACAGGACTTGCTACCTCTCGTTTTCAACCTGTGCCCATACTTCAGGAAACAGAGAGCTGAAAGGATTTCATTCAGAATTGTGGAAGGGAAGTCAGACTTAGAACTTTCTGGAGATGAAGTGGAGAAGGTCCAGACATTACAGAGCAGTAAGGTGACAGCTTGGAGGAGAAGATATCAGCTTTTGAGGAGCCGGAGTAGGAACAAAGTGATGGCACCCATCGTCCGTTATGGATAAGAAATGTTGTGTAAGCTAGGGCTCATGACAGATTCTTCCAGGTAAAGCAGTCCATCAAATTAACATAAAGGGAGAAAGACTTAACGCCCTCTGGAAGGTGAGACCTTCTTAATCAGAGTGCAACAAGGCTGCCTCAATCTGCTGGGACCATGGAAGGCCCATGAAGATGAGCAGATGATTCCTATCATAGGCAGGGAAACCAAATCCCACAACATCAGAGCCCTAGCTTACACATTACTACTTATCAATAATGCACTCATCATGGCATCATTTTGGCCTTACCTAGGCTCCTCGAAAGCTGGTATCTAAAAAAAAGGCAAAATATTAGAACCTTTTTTCTTCTGGGTCTCAAGAGGCTAAGAAAACAGAAACTAAAGCTAAATAATATAACTTTTTAAAATTTATTTAAAAAAAAAAGATATTCTAAATAAACTGCATGTTTATTTAAAATTAACCACGTTACAAAGATACGATACATGTCTGAGCAGACTGAGCCACCGGGGCGTCCGCTTACATAATCTCTAATCCTGCTGGAAAAAATGGATGTGAGGAGCAATGGGACTGCTGCAGTACACCGAGCCGCCGCCACGACACACAATATGTGACCAGAGCAAAAACGCTGACCTTCACATTCATAGTCTTGTGGTTTTTCTTGGTTTTCTTCAGGAACTGCTTCAGGCTGCCAGATGACATGTATTCAGTGATGAAGATAACCTGAGTCCCACAGACAGAGGAGAGAAAAACCTGTTAATACACCAGTGTGTGTGTGTGTGTGTGTGTGTATTTAAAAAAAAAAAAAAAAAGAGGACAGAAGCAGAAATAGAAATTGTACCCGAGCCTGGCTCTCCTTCATGTCCAGCCAGTACTTGTGGAATTTGACAATGTTGGGGTGTTCGACCTGCATCAAGTTCTCAAACATCTCCTTGATCTTCTCCTACACAACATAGATCAGAGATGGTTCACGAATAAAAACATCAGTTTATTACTCATCTGTCGATGGATCTCGTATTAGGTCTATTGCTCTGTGACTTGGGCGTGCAAAAGCGGAAAATTTGAAATCAATTCCAGTCACATCTAAGGATATCTTCCTAAAACACGTTTGCCTGCCACACAGAAAAGTAAACCTTCTAACAACAAGTCAATTAAAAAGTTCTGCCTGTTTCCATCCATCCATCCATCCGTCCATCCATCCATTCGCCCATCCATTCATCCATCCATCCATCCATCCATTCTCTTCCGCTTAGTTAAAGGCAAAATGTTACAGTACCTCCTGTGCTTTGAAGACTTTCTTGTCTGAGAAGAGTACTTCATTCCACACCACCTCCACTCCTTCCTCTGTGTCCATGGCCAAAGAGGCACTTTCCACACCTGGAACATTACCCTGGCTGACCTGCAGGGGGCAGAAAGAAACAGACACAGGACTTACTGTAATGTTAATGCAACAGTTAATACTAAATTATTGCTTTACACAATTCATCACAACAACTGATTTTTTTGCCACTTGGGGAAGAAGAAAAAGCTGTAAACACAACATTAATATACGCTCAGCCTATTACGTTATTATGGAAAATGCACAGATAGCAAACAGCTGCCTGTTTGCACAACAGGAAGACATTCCAGTAAACGTGGTTTAAACCAAAGACGTAGAAAACGTGGATGTAGCTTCCAGATTGGAAAAATGAAGCCAATGTGACAGTGCCTTAAGCCTGCATTCTATCTGAAAGCCACTAGATGGCAGTAGCTGTGGTTGAAAAAAAGACATCCATCCATCCATCCTCTTCAGGATAAGGGGGGGCTGGAGCCTATCTCAGCTATCATAGGGCGAGAGGCAGGGTACACCCTGTACAGGTCGCCAGCCAGTCGCAGGGCTAACACAGAGAGACAGACAACCATTCACACTCACATTCACATCTATGGGAAATTTAGAATCATCAACCAGTAACTGCGTGTCTTTGGACTGTGGGAGGAAACCGGAGTACCCGGAGGAAACCCGCGCAAACACGGGGAGAACATGCAAACTCCACACAGAAAGGCCCGGGCCAAGGTGGACTCAAACCCAGACCTCCTAGCTGTGAGCCGTCTCCAATGGCAGCATCATAAACCCAGGGATGGGACAGGCTGAGTAGGGAGTTGATTGGCTGTGTAGGATAGGGTCCGAGCTTTCAAGTTTAAGTCATCCATGAGGTGGATTTTTATTTTTCTTCTCATTCTTCTCATGAGAATGTTTTATTTTGTTTTATGGGATGGTAGAAAATAACAAAAATAACAAAAGAAAAAAAAAAGCAGTCAGCTGGTTGGATTCATAACAATAAAAAAAATACTTTTTTCCCACATCTAGCCACTTCCTAAAACAGGTAATTTAATTCTGCAGGTAAATTACCATAGGACAGTACTGACATGTCACGCCTGTGCTGCTAAGAGATCCGATACAGACATAGTGACACAAAAGCAATCTTAGAAAAGCACGAGATCACGCTGGTGTCCCTGCGTGATGGAACAGTTTATTAGTCTCTGCATTATAAAAACAAAGGAGCAGAGTGTTATCAAGCCCTCCCCAAAACACTCAGCCACAGAAAAGCATGGCTGGAATGATTAGACTTCACTCCTGCTGTGTCTGTAATAGCTACTAAAAGCCCCATAATGCAGTCGCAAAATTATGCCACTGACAGCTCCATTGATAAAACGTCGAATCGGGGTGTCTGGGTTAAAGAGACAGTGCAGTACTAAGCAAATTCAGTTTTCATTCCATTAATGCATCCATCAGTGAGGACAGATGGGAGTAAATTCACTCTACTGAGGCCAAGATAAATGCCGACAAACCGGCTATAATGTGATGAACAGTATATACGTCCGAGAGGATGAGTAGCAGCCTGTTCGAAAAGGGAAGAGATGGATTAGCAGGAGGCAGACAGGGAGAAGTGAAGGGACTGTGCATGAGGGATTTAGAGAGATGAGACGCATGCCACAAGATGGAGGAGGTGGCATCAAAGCTCCAAGAACTGCATGGGAAAAAAAAATGAAGGCGAGTGGAATGAAGAGAGGAGGCAGAGGCTGGCAGAAGCAGACAGCCCACAGCTCTATCACTGCATGAGGTGGCGACAGAGGCAAAGAGTTCATCACAGGATATTGCTGCCTCAGATGGGAAGACCTGATGTAACCCCCTGCTATGTTTTTAATGCGGCGGCAGCGGTGGTGGTGCAGGGAGCGGAAAGGATGCACTGGGTTCAAAGTCCAGCGCAACGAGCACAATGCAGGACCCACGGTTCCTGCTGATCCTGCGTCCTTCCAGATTGGTGGGAATTTTGCTTACAAATTTAAAGATGGCAATTATAAAGGACTCAATTAATTCAGTGTATTTGATATAGGATTTTTACCCATGCTCTGCATATTAGTCCACACATTCAAGCTGTCCCAAGAAACAGGCTACTAAAGAGTTCACATTTTTCATCTTCTCCCTCGTTGGATGTAGACAAATGAATGCAAAACTAGTTCATTTTACACTAAACTTTCAAGTTGTGCAAGTGCACAGTTGCACATTAAGAAGCATAAACTTGCACATGAGAGCTCTCAAATATTTAATGATTATTTATCGAGTATTTTAATAATTGGTGTGATTCTGTCTTCCAGGCACTTGAGCAGCTACTTGGTGTTTACTGGACTTGGTGGCTGTAAGATAAAGGGACAGTATTAGCCACAATTATAATTGATTATCATGTGGTTAGACAGTGTGTGTAACTGTGTATGTGCCGTCTATTGTGGACTCACGGTGTAGCACTTAGGTGTTTGGGCAAATGTGTCCCCAGGGGGTCTGAACACTATTTAAAGGTCCCGGGAGAGACCAGGGATAAATTGGGCGGGGGAGATGCTTCTGGGTTTTTTAGGGTTATGTTGTTTTAACAGAAATGCAATATTTGTGTGTGGTGTTGGTAACAGTTTGTAATTGTAATTTATAATGTGGAAAATTGTTACATGGCTTAATTGCATGTTGGGAAACACAGAATACCTCTAGCATGCTAAAAGCAAGGTGTGGCTCATCAGCAGCTGGGTATAAAGAGCTGTCTCAGCTCAGTTAGTGGTCGCTGCTGGTCTGGGTCACTATATTCATAAACTATATTAGTAGTTCACCAGTTCCCCCCAAAACGGAGACTTAAATTAGTAAAATGCTTCAATAAATTACCTGTATAATAATAATAATAATAATAACATAATAAAGTATATCTTTAGGCCATTATATTGTTGTCACCTTGACCTTTGTGCTCAATCTGTGCTGCTGTTTTCAACACAACACTTACATTTTTCATTCCACAGGTTATCAGTAAATCAGTACTGTCAGCAAACTGTAATATACACAGCATCTATATGAAGCCTGCAGCTGAGCAATCCATTCACAATTATTAATACCAAAATTAAAACATGCAAAAAGGGTTTTTTTTTTTATTTGTCATTCATTCAATTGTGTGTCCAGTTTTTCTCTGAGCTGCATACGTGCTGCTAAAAGTCCGTTTCCACTGAACTGCCGTGTCTCCTTCATAGCCTAAACAGGACCGTGTTGCTCCTTTAAGTGCCCTGATGACACTTTTTCTGTTAAATGTATCAAACCTGCGCTTGATTTGATGTCGTCACAGTGAGCACCTGTTTGGCTGTCAGCTCTTACTAATACTTAAAGTCAAGAAGGAAAAAAAAAACTACAAAAAACTGGAATGTGAGCTCAAGCTGAGTCAGTGAGCTCAGTTTTCCTTCAGACATTTTTTTTAAATACAAATTTAGCTGACAGCCTGTTTACTTTCATTTAGCGGTGCCACAGTAAATAAAAATAAAGTGAAGGACAGAAGCGGTCTGCGCAGTGTTGCTGGGATCTGTTCACACAGAGAGAACTCTGGGCTCAAATCATGATTAATGAGCACATGGGTCGAATCAACCGGACCACATGTGGCAATGAATTCCTATTGCTGCCCTCGATCAGGGGCATGAACCTCTTTACTATAATGTAGCCCTTAACTATTGAGCGGTGGAAATTAGCTTTCTCCGAAGGGTGGCTGGCTTCTCCCTTAGAAATAGGGAGGGACGTAGCAGAGCTGCTACTCCTCCACGCTGAAAGGAGCCAGATGAGGTGGTTCGGGCATCTTAGGATGCCTTCTAGGCGCCTCATGGGGAAGCGTTCCAGGCATGTCCTACCAGGAGGAGGCCCCAGGGTAGACCCAGGACACGCTGGAGAAATTATATCTCCCGCCTGGCCTGGGAACGCCTCGGTGTTCCCCCGGATGAGCAGGTGGTCTGGGCTGCTGCCCTGGCAAAACCGGCCCCAAATAAGCGGTAGAAAATGAATGGATGGATTTAAAGTAGATCTGCAACATTTTGGTTGTTGATTGCTGTACAATTTCCTGCTGTCATTTTCTCGTACATATTTTTAAAAAAGCAAACCTGACACTTCCCTGTCAGCATCATCATCTTAAAATCTCATCTGGGCGTCTCTGCTGCACAGCTGAGAACCAAAACAAAGCTTGATGATGGGGTAGCAGCTAAACCACTATTATTTAGGCCTCCCTCCCCACCTTAATGACTGCTTATTACTGTTAAATGCTAACCACTGATGTATTCGACAGAGCCCTGCTTGTAACCGCGCTTCACGGCTTCATCATCTTTGACTCCGCGATGAATGGAGTCATAACAGCTTTCTGCATCCGGCTCGAACAGGAGGACGTTTGTTAACCGAACCAAACAGGCCGAGGACAAACAGCAATCAGAGGAGAAGCTGCTGTAAATATTCAGGTTTCACATTTTGACAATTCAGACTCCACAAATATCTTTATGACATAAGCCGGCCTCGCTGTGGCTTGTTTACTGCTCAAACGGGAGTGCAGCTGCAGAGCTCTCTACTGGCTTTTCTTAATATACGAGGTGGTTAGTGCGGGAGACATGACATATAATCTCACTACTTACTCAGTGAGAGATGATAATCTGATTACTAGTATTACAGAGCCTGAGCACTGCATTCTGACCTGCTGACAGGAGGGGAAATTCCTTCCCTTCAATCATGCCGCCTTCCTTCTGCCATCAACATCTAGCTGTTATTTTCTCCAGAGGTTATGAAACACTCCGTCACTTGTCCCAGCTTCTACGCCCCAGGGGTTTAGCGGGGTATGTTGCTCGGTTGTGGTAGTGTGAGGCTCATAAACAGTGCCCTGGATGCTGGGCTCTGATTGGCTGCTGTATGGGAGGTGGGTTTAGGGTGTGGAAAAGGATCTGGGGATAGTGTGTTCATGTCAAAACAGCTTCTATTCTGATGTTTGTTAAACCTACATGTGAGCCAGTTAAAACCGGATCTTGAGGGCTGTAACACAAATCTCTTACTACTTTACTGTACCCGTAAACATCTCACTCACACACATGATAATGTTTTCACATATTCTCTTCCCTGGCTTGAATGGCTTTGTTCATTATTTAAAGGGGAAAATACAACTTTATCAACTTTGTGCGCAAAAAAAAAGAAAAACAACAACAAATTTCCGCATGGTCTCATGGAGACAGAGCTTTTTCAGGTCTCTGTTGTACTCTTTACACCCAGCGGGTAGTTTTGCGAGGGTTTGCTGACAAATCAGCGTGTTTCATGCAAACTACCGGCGACAATGACAGTCTGCTAGGAGGTTTTCAGTGCAGCATGGTATATCTCTTTGCAGCCAATGTCACCTACTAACAGCATGCAGCTCCTGCAACCACTCACCAACCGGTTAGAAAATACTCCTGTTTTCTAATCCCTGGTGGTTGCTGACTGGTCTCTAGGCCTAAGTTTCGCTAAACTCTGGCCAGTACTCCGGGAGGTGTAGCAAATCTTGTGAAAATGGAAAAGATGACCAGACAACAGACTCCTTGCTGTGCCATGAGCTCATTGCCCGTGAGCTAATAAATAAGCTAAAATTAAGACTCGAGGTGCAATGAGCAGTCAGAAGCCTGCCTTGTAATGTGCACAAGCACGTTTGTCCCACCTCCCAATTCCTCTGCTGGCCCGCGCTCACACTGAACTTGATGATCTGGGAGCCTCAAGATCATTGTCTAATGACAGCATTTACATCACTTGGACACAAGCGGACCCAGTTATAGTCACTGGGCTCGCCTGTCAGTATGCTTAGACGTGCAGCAAGGGTTTTTCACTGACGAGCCAAAAATAAGCTAAAAACAAAGCTCTCAGAGCTGTTTGACAGGATGAAACTTTCCAGATCCACGAGTCTACGAGAGTCTGAGTGACGTATATTTCATCAGACGGTGAGCGCAACATCCGCACGCCTGCTTTTTGTGATTGCACGGACTTGTCTGCAGAGAATTTACATTACGATGCACACGCATGCACCCCAGGCGGAGCCCTTCAAAGACGTATACCAGGAATAAAAACTGGATAACAGTTGTTAGCTGTTATTCAGTTTTTATTGAAAGAGCTAGAAAAGCAGCAGATGATTAAACTGTATAGTCATTTAGTCGGTGCTGTTGGATATTTGTACATTATACTGAGAGAGTAGTTCATAGTATAGATCATATGTATGCTGGTGAAAGACACACCCTGCTTTCTGTGCAGAACTGTTTACTTGTGATATGAAGCAAAGGTGAAATCAAAGCCGCAAATGTTTTCCATTACAGCATGATTACAAATGCTGGCTGGACCATCTGTACTGACAGTTTTATGGGTTTTTTTATTTTTTGTTTAAACACAAGGCTCGAGGCTAGTCAATTATCTGAAAAAATGGGAATGAGGTCCCTGATAAGTCAGCTGGAGGGAAAATGGACTGCATGGGGGTGGACGGTGGGGGGATCAGCAGACAAACAGGTGAGATGGCTAAACGACATTACAGCAGCTCTGCTCTTTTAGTGCAATTCTCCCTGCAGAGGGATCTTCGATGAAAGGGGGTCTTTGTCTAACACTGTGTGGGACCAAGCCTTACAAAGAGCTTTGTTTCCACCACTTCAGTATTTCGCCTCTTCCTGCACCTCGTACCTCGACGATGAGCTGCTACGCCGCACCAGATTAATATTTAATAACCAGATCTAAACAGCAAAGGGAACACACCCAAGAAATCCGGCTATGCTAGATACTTGCAGTGCCGGTGTATGTAAATGAGCTCAGACATCTCTCTGTGTCTCTCTCGCTGAGATTTTAGAGGCATCAAAGAGGAGCGAGATCAAGGAGGTGGACTGAAATGTTGTGGGAAATATGCAAGGAGAGGTAGAGAAAAACCTGCAATGTGGATGTGAGAAAACTAGAAAGGCACACCCTCTCCAATTCAAGCATGCTGCTCGATACCAGAAAGCCGAAAGACTAACTATAGAGCCCTACCAGCCTAAAAATAATGTAATCTGGCAATTGTGTGCTTATTTCAGTGAATTAATTATTATAAAAAATTATAATTAATTATAATTAGGGGTATTTGTGAGTTTGATGTAGCCATTCGGTGTCTTGAAAACAAAAATAGCTACATAAAATGTTAAATAATAATAAAAATCAAGTTTTATAAGCCACAATTTATTCCTGGAAGTCCTGGAAAGTAAGTAGGTATTGAAACTGACACACTTAAGATTTGCCATTTACAGTAAATGTATAAGGGAATGTTTGGAAATCATCTATCCAACTCAGGGAGGGTACAGTCTGGCTAGATCACTCTCTCACAGGGTTAATACAAAACTCAGTTAAAAAAAAAACAACTATATTCGCTGGTTAAAGCTTCCAAATGTATCAAGTGTCCCACAAACACAAAGATCTTTTCCTCCACTGTTATTTTGTTCAGATCTGATGCTTAGCAAGTGAAACATTGCATGCACTGTAAATTTGTTCGCATCGAGGTCGCATTGTAAACAATGTCATTCAGAAAGTGGCCCAGATCAGAACTGTGAAGAGCAAATCACAGAGGTGTGTGTCCCCATTTGTGCTCTTCACATCGATATGAAGAAGAAGAAAAAACAAAACACTTCCCACTGGATACATTTTTTAAAACCCAGAAGCTGCGTCCATGTATTATACCGTTATGTACAAAAGTGATTCCTTAGCCAATCACAGTCTGGTAGGTGTGACCTCCACGGATTGGAGTCCCTGAACTAGACCTCTGTCATGTTTGTCCGCTTGGAGCCTTTTGGAGCATTTTAATGGAATTATCCTATAAATAACATGGCTTAATGTGTGGTACAGCCGGCCCATGTTTGTCTTCAGTATTTAATCACTCTGTTACTTAGCATTAAGTGGACTCTGAATAGAAACATCTCAAAGCAGATAAACAGAATAATTGTACTCTAGCTTCATTAAGTTAAACGGGCCAGACGCTGAAGGAATAATAGCGCTCTTTCCACACTGTGCCGGCCTGTTTCTGTATGAAATGAGCTTGATTGGTGTCAACACTACCACCACCATCGAGTCTTCCGTCTTGAGCTTTCCACCTGCCTCCTGTCAGATCATCGTCGAGGCTTTACAGAATGACCGTCTGCTGACCTTCACTCATCCCGCCGTGCAGGCTGTCTCGACGCATCCTCTCGCATCAGGAAGTCACATGTGCAGCACACAATCAGGTCATCGTCTCGCACAGCGAGTGTGTGTGTCAGCGTGAAGCGCGACATGATGGCACCAGTCGTGACAGGTCAAGCAGGTTTGATTCCCACTTAATCATCAGGCAAAATAATGTTAACTGATCTGGAGCCTTCCTCAAATGAACGTCTCTCACATCCCACATTATCTAAATTAAACTTTTGCCGCGATGTCGGCTTTCCAGAGCACGAGCGGTTTGACCTCTTTTCAAAAGACGCACAAGGTCGCACAGGCTCGCGAGGAGATATTAGACAAATCAGCCCTCGTCGCGTCTCACTTATTCATTTTCTCATTAAAGCAGCTGAAGCTGACCCACGAAGAGGAATGCAGAGGAGCACGGCGGGTCAGCAGAGCAGATGAACACAACGGGGAAAGCTGCTTAAAACAAACAGCAACAGGACACAGACAGAAAAGTTTATCAGCCTCGTGCACGAGGCCACAACAATAGGAAAGAGAAAATGTTGCAAAAATAGGACCCAGTTTTAATAAAGAGGTTTGGATAAAATCAAATTAGACATCAATGGGGTGGGGTGGGGTAGGGGGGGGTGTCAGCCTTCACAGAGGTCTGAACTGCAATTTTTTTTTTTTACACAAAAGATTAGAAAACATCTGGATTCTGCAGATGCATCTTTCGGTTCAACATTTGGTTTTGCGGAGGTAATCATCTGCGGCGTGTCTCAGTCTGTACCAGGGATTCGAGATTAGACTGTCCGCACTGTGCTCGTTCCCACTGTCGCTGTGACAAAGCACATATTTATAAGGCCAGTGTGGGAGAGAGATGGCAGTCCACAGCTGTATTCAGGAAGTAAGAAGCTGCTCTCCCTGGGACATGATAAGCACTGGGAGCGCTGAACTGCTTTATTATGTAAGGCTTTTACACTTTGACTGTTATTCCTCAAAAATAAGGCTTTACTCGACAGAGGCGGGGGGGATGTGGTTTTGCGAGTGTTGCACACACACGTGTCTGCGTGTTTTTGCATGCAGTGACAGTTTGAGTTACTTAGCAACTGCAGACTGCAAGGTCGTAGTAGGAATGTGTTACTAATTTATCTTTCAACTATTTTAAGCAACAGCTAAAACTCAAAATTGATAATCCCCCAGCAGCTCCTACTGATGCGAAAACAAAAACTTTGCTGGGCTGGATGGATCTGTGCTGCTTTAATTAATCGTAGTTCCTCTTGTATCCTAGGGCAGTGCTGGATGATGACTCATTAAAGCAGCTACTATTTCAGAGCTAAAGCTCAAATAAAATCTTTGGGGAAGGAAGTGCGCGTCTACCTGTGACGAGAGGCTGGATGGCAGGATGCAAACATTATGCTGCGTTCCTGAAGTCCCAGTCGGACTGAACACCCCTCGGGTCTGACTGCCCACTCAAGCGGGAGAAGTCACACCAACCCCGACTTCACAATCCAAGACAGCAGCACTGAGCATTAACAGTAGGGGTTGTTATCTGCACTACCACTTTTGTGTATTTGTGACCCCCAAAACGAGCACCGAACAAGCATGAATGTTACAACAAGGTGCAAACCACTGGTTTCGCTCAAGAACAGGAAGGCCAGACTAGACTTTACCTTAAAACATCTAAAAGAACCTGCACAAAAAATTCTTTGGTCAGATGAAACCGAGATGAACTTCTACCAGAATGATAGAAAGAGAAAAGTATGGAGAAGAAGAGAAGCAACTGATGTTCTTAAGCATAACAGATCATCTGTTAAATACGGTGGAGGAAATGTTATGTATGGGCATGTATGGCTGCCAGTGGAAGTGGGTCAATAGTGTTTATTAATGATGTGACTGCTGAGGTGAAGCAGCAGGGCTACACTCTCATGAACCAAAGCATATTGCAAAATCAACTCAAGAGTTTCTCAAGGCAAAGAAATGAGATATTCTTCAATGGCCTGATCTCAGCCCAGCAGAGCATACTTTTCAGTTATTAAGTAGAAATAAGAAGAAGAATTGAGGGGGGGGGGGGGGCACAGCATTTGGTGACGTCCATGGGTTCTAGAGTTCAGGAAAGGATTTTCATCCCGATATTTCCAAAAAAAAAAACCCTCATCTTAAAAATTACGTTAGTCTGTCCAATTACTTTTGAGCATCTTAAATTCAATATAATTCTTTTTATTAAACTCGACTGTCTGATTTAAAATCCACTGTTGCAGTGCATGGATGTAAAACTACAAAAACTCTCATTGTCCCAAAAACAGTAAAAAAAAACAACAACTCTGATTTCAGGGTAGATGCAAGTTTTCATCAGGTAAAGTGACACTGATACAAGTTTAGGCTATAAAATATCTCACATCAGATCTATAAGTGCAAAAAGCATCAGTGAGCGTAAATAGAAATTCAAAAGATTATATTAGTAATGTCGTTAATTGTTTAATAGTGTCAAAAGCTGTGAGAATGTATCTTATGAGACTTTGTTCTTTTCATTTAGCTTTTAGTTGTGATTGGTCATCATCAGCTTCTGTAAGACCAAAACCCAAAAGGTCAACTGATCTTGCAAAGTCAGCACTGATCACAGTTCCTTGATGCAGGGCGGCAGATAACTCTGTGCACTCCAATCAGTCTGCCGTGAACTCTGGACAGAACTTTGTTCACGTCATCTTTCATGAACCTTCCTCCCGCCGTCAAGCTGAAAAGCCCTAATCACCTCCAAACACACACCTGTGCATTTCAACCAGTCGTTCCTGCGCCGAGAGATGAAAAACTCCGAAGGTCGGCGCCCTCAGGGAACATTTTATTGGCAAGCCTGCAGTGTGTGTTTACTCAGTTTCCTGCTAAACCTTTTAAGGCACGGAAGATAAGAGCTCCTCGACTGGCATTTATGATATTAATCAGGTAAAAATGCAGCTAGTTAAACCCATTAGCACTCAGACAAAAAAACTGTAATCTAATAGGTGATGACAAGTGTATCTTGTTTGTATTATTTATTCAGATCTCTATCTCTTTATCTAGAGTGAAGAATATGAGTAGCAGGCGCAATCTGATAAGCATGTGAACTAGTATTTTGGCTCAGGGTCCAACCGTGATGGGCTTGGAGAGAACAGGAAAGGCCCACGTGGGACAAATAACATCCCGCCTTATCACACCTCCAGCAACCACGTGGGTCTGTGTTTGCCTCTCGCCTCAAGTGAAAGATTAAGACTGCATAACGTAGCAAGATAAATCTCCGTCACAGCATTTGCAGCAGCAGAAGACATCGTCTAAGCTCCTTTGCTTTTTTGATAAGACTTGTGGTTTTGAAGAGCTGTGAGCTAGAGGGGAACAAATGGAACACACGGCCACCACAGCCCAAAGAGGCGTAATTATTATGCTTTTTAATATGTATTACGATTGTGAGACTTTATACTGGGCTATTTTAGTGCGGAGACTTTCTGATATGGCCTTAAAAGCTTTTTTGATTCTTTACTAAACATTTGAAATCACACAGCGAATTATCGGAATGGAACCGCGTTGCCAGGTGTTGCACACTGATGGATTGAGCTCTCAAATTACTTTTCACTGGAAAAGACTGTTTCATGTGAAAGACTAAGTCAGTGACTTGTAGAACCGCCTTTAGCAGCAAAAACTTGAAGTAATTTTTTCTCTGTCTTATTCAGCCTTACACATGGCTGTGGAGGAACTTTGCCCCACTCATCATTACAACGTTGCTTCAGTTTATTGAGGTTTGCAGGCATTTGTTTACGCACATTCCCACCACAGCATTTCAGTCAGAATGAGGTCTGGACTTTGGACCTTTATTCTTTTCCTTTTCAACCATTCTGTTGGAGATCTGCTGCTGTGCAGGTCATTGTCCTCAAGCTTTAGCTGTCAGACAGATGGCCTCACATTTGACTCTGGAATACTTTTGGTATACAGAGGAGTCCATGGTCGACTCAGTGACTGAAAGATGCTCAGGTCCTGTGTCCAAATCATCGCCCCTCCACCTCCACCCTGCTTGACAGTTGGTATGAGGTGTTTGTGCTGACATAATATGCATTAATATGGCAAAAATACCTCCACTTTGGTTTCATCCGCCCCGCGGACATTATCCCAGAAGTCTTGTGATTTATTCACATGCAACTTTGCAAACCTGAGCCGTGCTGCACTGTCATGAGCTTTAGCATTTACCGTGCTAACTGAGGCCTGCAGAGTCAGAGATGTAGCTCTTGGGTTCTATCCAGTTTGTCTGATCACCACTTTGGGGTGAATTTGCTGGGATGTCCACTTCCACTTTTTTTCCTTTTTAATTAAAAAAACAAACCAAACAAACAAAAAACCAGATTGTGGCATTGTTGACACACCTGAATCCCGCAGACCAGGAAATTGCCAAAACTTGTGCTTTTATAGAGGTTCTTTCTGGACTCCTATAGAGAAACCAGCTCTGCAGGTGCCCTAGAAAGTTTATTTGTGCACTGAAGAAGAGCTGCAGATAAACCCTATGGATCAGTGCAGATCCTAAAGCTGCTTTCTTTAAATGACTATATTGCCTCTAGTCAGCTGTTATTTTAAATCGCAGTAAAGCTGCTGATGGCGAGTAAGCTTCCAGCGACAATAATTTACATTTGTGCTGAAGAGAATTTAGAACATTTCCAATTTAACACTGCAGTAATGAATCAACCAGACTTTCAGTTTTTAATCTCTCTATCAACGCCGCAGCAGCGACAATGTGCAGCTTCACAGAGGCAGGAAAACTCCTACGGACCAACATCTTTGCATAAACCAGCGGCGAAAGTCCGATTCTCTAATTTCACAGCGCCTGCAGAGTCACACACTCATGCTGAGTCATAATCCTGTGAATCTGTGCGAATCATCAGCGATCTCCGCTGTCTCTCGGGGACTGATTGATTGATGCTACAACTGCTTGGCACGCTCACTTTTCACGTCAATACAAAAAAATGACGTCTTTTCAGTGACTTTTTCAAACCGATTTCCATCAACTATAAATGCTTTTTGTCCTTGGCTGGAATTCCAAATATAAACTTCTTAATGAAGCTGCTTTTCCAGTGTCAGTTCTGAACAGGAAGAGGCTCTTTCCAGTCTTGGCCTGGCCACAGTGTGCAGCCTTGCAAACAAAAACAAACCCCTGGTTTTCCCATGGTGAAAATGGGAAAACCACGGGACGTTTGCAGACTAATGGAAAGTATTTGGAGTTGCTGATGAAATTTAATTTTCATGTTTGCAAGTAGTTGCCTATTTAACCACCCAGTAGACATAGAGCAGCATTACTAGTCATTACTAGTCATTGTCTTTTCAGCAATGTGGCACCGACACCTATAAAAATAAAAGCCTAGTCAGTCTACTAGTTTGGTGGAGGGGGCTACCTACTACTGACGCCTCTGGGAGTGATAACCATTTATGGGGTAACATTTTGAAAGTGAATGCCTCGTCAAGCTCTGTTTTCTTCTCTTCCAGCTCAAGCTGCTCTTTAGGTGATAAGTGCAAGACTGTGGAAGAAGCTATAACAGGACTCAAACTTTATGGAATATTTTTTGTGTGACTTCGATGCTGCTTCTATTTAAATTAAGGACCTGAGGACATTTTCCAGCACAGCTTGTGCAACAGCTGACTTTGCATGAGGGAAATCCCCAGGATTCAAAGCCATGTGATAAAAAACATAAAATCACATCCCCCCCCCCCCCCAAGGAAGTGAGGAAATCTGTGCCCTGGAACCATGCATATAATGTGAGCCATAGACTTTTGTGGGCACAGAAACGTGACGTTTCCTCCCTCGCTTCTTGCTTTTAGGCACTTGATGACGTCGATCGAAGTTTGCAAGGTTTGGACCACAGCGGGCGCTGGGGATTCAAAGTCCGACAAAGTCCACAGCGCTGATTATACAGGCACTTTGTTCCAAACAGCCTCACTTGCTCACACATCCAGATTTTTGGCACCTAAGAAACAGGGGAAGCTTTACAAAACAAGGACTGATTGTTTTGCAGTTGGTCCTTTTTCCCAACCAGGTTGCTAAAGAGTATTTGTGTGTGTCTTTTTTTTTTTTTAACCATCTGCAATTGACTCTGAAGGAGCTGAGTCTGCCCTGGTATTAAAGTTGTCCATAAAGCAGGCTAGTTTTTGCCCACTGGTTTCATGCTCGTAAATCCACGCACACTACTATCAGCGGTTTTAACTAACCCCCTTCCTCTGCATCTCCAGCAGGGGTTACTGCAGTGCAGACCAAAGGGGTGACTCAGGCTAAATGCCTAAAAGCACTGGCAAGCAGTGCAAAGGCTTATTGAGTACTTGCCACAGTGGCCAGCCAGCAACAGTTAAAAGCTTGGATTGTGCACAGCAGCAGCATGCTCATGCATGTTGGGACCGACATTAGCTCATAACACACCCATCAGCAGAGGCAGGAGCGGGAAAACAACAGTGTCGAGCAGAAGAAACCACTTAAGAGGAGCGTAAGGATGCAGTTAAGCAGAAGTTTTTCTTTTGCAGCTACTGTTGAGTTTATGGGCCGCAATTAGTCAAGTGGGTGCCGCTGAGCTTGTTAAGAAAGCCCCACGTGGAGAAACGGAGAGCTGGGCTAAAGGGAGGTAGATGTGAATCGGGTGACAGAGCAGAGACAGAGTTGTGTTTATCATGTGGATTCTCTCTTCCAGAGGGATTAAGCTGAGAAAGTGAGAGTCAACCTGAGCTGGCTTTTCAGCACGTGTTCAAACAAAAGCCTGTTGGCACACATGGTGGGGGGTGGGGGTGGGGGGCTGTTGCAAAACATTACATAGCTCAATAGGAGTGTCTGTGAAAGCACTATGTGTGGGGTTAGCGTATACTTATCTAACCCTAACCTACCTGTCCACAGTTTCTGCACAAGGCATCAACAACTGGAGTGCACACTGTCATCAGTCGGGGTTTAAAAAAAACAAAAACAAAAAAACAAAAACAAAAAAACAGCAGTTGTGCATGACTTCCTTACCCAAACTGGCAAGGAACTGAGATTTTATCAGACATCAAAACAATTACTCATGGGTTTCCCAGAAAGGAGACTCATCTGCGCACAGTCTGGGCTACTTTTGGCATTTTCAGCTGGTAAGTGTCGGCCCATAAAGGATGGACCTGTGGCTGAAGTAGCCCGACTCACCGTGTGCCAACGCTATCAATCAAGGTTAAATCTATCCTGTAAGGGAACTACATGTGAACCACATTTGGGGCATAAAGTCGTTGCTATCTGAATCAGAATACTTTCTCAGCCAGCAGCGACTTTTGTTTACAGTACCTGTATGCTCCAAAGTTTCCACATCTGATAAATAAAAACTTTGCTTCTAAAAAGTTAATTTTAGTGAGTTTGAAGGGGGGAGTAAGGTGGAGCTACGCGACGTGGGTGCACGTTCTGTTTGTGCTAGAGTTCAGCATAAAGTATTTCATTTAAAATATAGGTGTGAATTTAACTTTTATGCAAAAAAAAAAAAATCTGCCTGAACAGGCCCGCAAACTATCCTAATCTGAGCCCCGATGTCCTTAATGGGAAAGCAAACAACCCCAGCCAGCCACAAGAAAAATCAATAAAGGCCTTATGTTACTGAATGCTGAGGTGAATGACTATATTAAGTACTGCTATTTCACTCGAGTAAATGAAAACAGCATTGAAGTTTTTTTTAATTTCAGCAGTCTCTCTAATGGCTCAGTCACACACACCAGTGATCGCATTAAATATTTTCACGTTCACTGACTGATGGTAAGCAGTTGTAACGACCACTTTCAATCGCAGGGTGCTCGCACGGGTCGCCTGCTGAGAGGCAACCAGTCTCAGACCGACTGCAATCACTCTCAAACAGATTGGTGACAGTTTGCAAAGAACTGCCATCTAATTTAAAAACAGTTTGCCAACACTGCCCGTCCCTGATCCACATCAAGCAGCAAACAAACAAACTAAAAAAGATCAATTAAACCTGACGCAACACTTTAATAGCCCAAATCCAGCAGCAACCGTGGATGGGGAAGTCATCCTACTGTTGCCAGAGCCAGAAAAGGTGCCACAAAACTCATGACAAACGGTAGCAGGAGGCTTTTTTAAGTAAACTTGCAGAAATAACTTTTAAAATTGGCATGTTTCTTCGATCTCATAATGTGCATTACTTCCTCCTACCAAGTGCAAACGCTTCTGCTCTGCCGACTAAAAATTATATGAATGGGACGTGAACTTCCTTTGCTCCTAAAATAACCCCCGGCCCAACCAGCTATCTTAAACACAGTGTCACACTGTTTTCATTTACTACCGGGTTTTACAAAACATTTTTTTGTCTGCTAACTGCATCCCTGCTCATCAGCGTGTGGCACAGGGTGATGCTTTCGTTTAATCACTCCATATTTAATTCATCAGGTGTCTCTCTCTCTGATTGACGGTTGCTGGGATGCACTTCTAATCCGGCTGCAGCTCCTGCCTCACAGTGACCTGCTTTACTTTCACCCCCTCTGAGATCTGCATAAACAACAAAACACACACATACACACACATTCAAATTACGCATGCAAATTAGCTTTGGTCTGCCAAACAGGGACAAATAGCAGCTGAGGTTGTGGAAACCTGATTTTCCACGACCTGAAGTAAGATGTTATTTCAGCAGAAGAAGAGGAGGAGATCCCAATCAACAGCTCTGGAACCAACCTGCATATTACTCAGATTTTCTTCGCTTTTGTTCTCATTTAATCCAAAGACGGTGACAAAATCAGTTTGTGCTGATTGACAGTTTACCACCAGGGCTGGTAAACTGTGACAACAAGTGTTTAAACAAGTGATTCCAGTTTTCCTACAGCGACCCTGCTACCGATTAAAGGAGGTGAAATAAATATATGAGCTATCAAGAAGTCAAATAATTATTTGTGCTAAATATTAAAATCACTAGTAGAGCTTGCCAGATACAAAAGACATGGAAGCTACAAAACATCACACCAGGAATGGGTCCATAAAAGAAAAACAACAATACCTGATTTAAATACGGCCAGACAGCAATTTTTAGATCACTCACTAGAAGACTGTTTTTGACAGATGCTTTTTGGCCACACCAGAGTCACAGGTAATAAAAGGAGATTCATTAGCAGGCAGCAGCTGCTCCAGAGGCATAGTGATGCAGGTGAAGATGACCTTGAGGTCCAGCCTCTGAGGCTTCTGATCGCATCTATGATGTTCAGCCTGCTCACCCTGCTGCCATCTGGGAAGTGATACAGAAGTAGCCACAGCCGTTCCACACATCAGAGCAGCTTCCAGGCTGTGAGAATACTCAACTCATCCTTCACATTTCATCAAGAAAATCGTGTAGATTTTGTTTTTCTGCACAAGTCTCGGCATATGCCCTTTATTCTGTGCACATTTGGCACACATAAAAGGATATCCACATTTGATTCCAAAGGTCACAATATCAGTTGCTGGCTTTGAAATGCAGAGCAATGAAACCTGAGTAAACAGAGTTTTCATACTAGCCGGTCAACAAAGCGAAGAGAGCTCCCTTTAAAGCTGTGAAAGCAAGTGCATACGAAACCTCATGTTCTTCATTGTCGATTTAAACGTTTTTTCAGTAACCTCGGAGCAGTCAGGAGAGTTTGTGCGATGTTTTTAGAACTCAGATTCACACGCATGTTCTTCGATCAAAGTCGCGCAGAGCACTGGGCCAGCTGCGAGGAGGTGGAGAACCTTGGCCTTTGCCTTAGAGCAGAGGGAGGGTGAAACAAAACAAGCAATATCAACCGGGCTGTAGCAGTCTTTAATGTTTTTACAGGCTCTTTGCTTTGTACTAAAGGTTCCATTATGGGAATCAGCCTGCAAGCAGCGGGAAGACGAAGCATCTATTAAAGGATTCACATTACAGGACATAGCAGGAAATAAACGCTAATGCTATTATCATAACAGGTTTGTGAATGCATCATAAAGTCATAAGGCTATATATTCCACGATTCCATATATATATATATATATATATATATATGTGCACACAAGGTGGGCTGAAAAGTTCATAGGCTGACTAAGAAGGCGTTATCATACAGTTATTAAATTTGGAAGGCCTTAAATTCAACCTTTACTGATGCTAACGGCATGTTATCTTTCCAGATAAACCCACACTGGATACAGAATTGAGGACTTGGAAAAGTAGTACTAGAGACATTTTGTGAAAATGGATCAAATTTGTCACCGTGATGTTATCAAATATCTGCAGAAAAGGACATTCATGCTGGCATGGGTGCTACATTAGGGGATGACGCTCCAGCTTTATCAACTGTGCAAAAGTGGGCAGCTGAATTCAAGAGCGGTAGGGAGAGCCTTGAAGATGACCCAAGGTCCGGACGTCCTGCCACAGCCACCACCCAAGGCTACACTGACCGTGCTCACCACATGGTGATGGATGACAGACGTTTAACTGTTAATCAGGTAGCTAATACTGTAGGCATCCCCTGTGAACGGGTCGAGAACATTCTGCATAACGATCTTGGCATGTCAAAGGTTTCCACTCAGTGGGTGCCACGAATTTTGACGCCTGATCAGAAGTGCACGTTGCAGGTGAACCTGGCACATTATGATGCAAATGCAGCCAGTTTTCTTGAACATTTCCTCACCCAAGATGAACGTTGGGTTCACCACTTTGAGCCAGAGACCAAACGGCAGTCCATGCAGCGGAAACATCCGTCTTCTCCCCCACCAAAGAAGGCCAAGGTGGTGTCATCAGGAGGGAAGGTGATGGTCTCCGTCTTCTGGGTTGCAAAGGGCATCATGTTTATTGACTACCTTCAAAAAGGCCATACTATCAATGGAGAATACAATGCCAACTTGTTGAGGCAGCTGCAAAAGGCAAACAACTCAAAACGGCCTGAAAAACTAATGAAGGGGGTCCTGTTTCACCAGGACAATGCTCCTGCACACAGATCCGTGCACGGCTCTGGCTCTGAGCTGGTTGATCACCCTCCATATTCTCCTGATTTGGCACCATCTGACTATTTTCTGTTCCCCATGCTGCTTGGCTTGTAGGCAAAGCTGTTTAAATAGAGGCTGCCTACAAGAACAAACACACGACAGTCAACTTCTATAAGCTGCTAATTACACAGCAGCAAGGGCGGACACACTACAGTAAACAGTAACTACACTGACTAACTTTTTTACATGATTAAAGTGGTGGCAGCATCGTTTCAAACTGAATCACAAACAGCCCAGTTTGATCTCCAGTGCGCTGGAACAGGAAAATTATTTTTAAAAAAGTGTAAAAAAATGCTTCTGAATGCTCCCCTTTCCACTCAGTGTGGAAAAAAGCTTCTGAAAATGTTCACACTTAATGAGTCATCCATTTACAAAACAGATGACGAACAGCCTGAGATGTCAGTGACACAGTAACTCATCCGCACATAATTCATCACAGTTGATCACAGGTTATTGCCCGTAAAACCACAAATGTAACCTTGACCTTGAGCACAATTTGTGTGAAGATCCATTAGGTGATCATTGTGTATAAGTTTTACTACAATCTGGCCAACACCGACGGACCGACTGATACTTTGATGTGGCACAAGCTCATCGGCTTTTCAGCCGAGTAAGGTAACAAGCACAAGAAGAAAAAAAAAAATCACTTTTTTTTTTAAGGGTCAACCTCCAAGATTGAAAACTGAAGCAGTGCAGAAGTGTCAAAACTCCAGCTTCTCAAGTGGCTGTCTCCAAAAACGAGCCCACCAGGAGTAGTAAATTCACAATTTCTAGTGAAAACTGTGAATTATTAATAACTTTGCTGCAATTTTCACACTTTCCAAAGCCATCCATTTAGCTGCACTCCTTTGGCTGCCTGGTTGTAGAGATGCTTATAAGAGATGCTTATAAGACAATCCAGCACACAACAGCGGGGTGCAAGAGGCAGGGCATACATGGAACGCCATGACCAAGTGGCTGGCTGTAACATCTGTGCCGAGTGTGGCCTGGAAATCCCGAGGTCAAAACGGGAAACGCCACCAAAGGTGGATGAGAATGAACGCGCTGAGATGCTGAGGGACTTCCAGACACACGCAGACAAACTGGTGATGGTGATAATTTATTTATTTGAGTGACACTTATTCAAGTTGACAGTCGGGTACTGTAAGTGTCATTCAAATAAACAGCGAAGAGTGGCTCTAAATGACAGTTTTGGTTTAAAGGAAAGAACAGCGAAAAGAAACTGTGTGGAAGTCATCTGAGGGGTGGATACTGCTGCATTACTCAGTGCGTTAAAGGAGCCCTCGAGTGATGTAATATTCCACTCAATTTAAGACTTGTAGGAGACATATTTCCAAAAGAAAAGGTCACACACACACACACACACACACACACACACACACACACACACACACACACACACACACACACACACACACA
>JAVDPK010002415.1:496231-509070 GCA_034780415.1 Cichlasoma orientale | reverse complement strand
CCCAGGGGAACCGAGCCATCCTCAGCCCACCAGGAGCTCGGAAGACCCAAGGCCACACATCCCGATGACAACCGTGCGCACACCACAGAGGAGGAAGGAGGAAGACCCCAGATGGAGCCCCCACGGCCAGTGGGCAAGAGCCCAGAGAGCCAGAGGCAATGAGCACCTTTGGGACATGTAGCTTTGACTAAGAAGTGCCTTTTGTTTATATCTTTTGGGAAGAAAAAATATCGAGATATATATCATATATCGCCATTCAGCTAAAAAATATCGAGATATCAATTTTGGTCCATATCACCCAGCCCTACACTGAACTGACCACAGACTGCATATAAAACATGAATTACTCATTGTAATTTTACTGGTTTGTTTGCAAAGTCCCATTTTTTAAGGGGACGAGCAGAGCGTATTGCACACACTATGGTAGCAACTTGTCAGTTACGCTTTTTAACATTAATATGACCACAATTTGCAAAATTAAATTCATTTTGTGTTGACTTAGGGCATAAACTCAGTGGAGCCAAACACCCATTTGACAGTAGATTTCTATAGAACCATACAGCCACTTTTTGCAGCCACAGTTATCACCCTGGCAGCATGGTGGCGTGATGGTTAGCACTGTTGCTTCACAGCTAGAAGGTCTCGGTTTGAATCTTCCTGGGCCTTCCTGTGTGGGTTTCCTCCCACAGTCCAAAGACACGCATTTACTGGGTTTAGGTAAATTGGTGATTGATGGAAATTGCCCATAGGTGTGGATGTGAGTGTGAATGGTTGTCTGTCTCTCTGTGTTGGCCCTGCGACAGGCTAGCGACCTGTACAGGGTGTACCCTGCCTCTCGCCCTATGACAGCTGGGATAGGCTCCAGCCCCCCTGCCACCCTGAAAAGTGGAAGAGGATGGATGGAGTTATCACCTCTGGTGACCATTAAAAAGAATGCAGGTTTTACGCACTTTGTCACTGGAGTCCCATTTTAGACCTGCATAGGTCCATCTTTTATATACAGTCTGTGGAAATTATTTTTCCATTCCTCTATATCAAAGGCAAAAAATTAATCTCATCTTTTCTCCATGTCATTTAAATTTTCAGATCAAGTCAAGAATCTGGGAGGATAAATACTTCAGTTTATATTTAACTGTATTACACGCAAGATTATTATAGCTGTTGTGACTGAAATAAAGTTAAATATTAAAATTAGGCGTGCAAAAAATGTTTAAACTGAAATTAAAAATAGAACATGAGATTGTGTACTTAAAAAGCTAACTAAAATAAAATTGTAAAACTCTGTGATAAAAGTCTTTAGAGTCTTTGCCAGTTTGGTTACATTTATCATCACAAGCAGCCTAATGAGACTTTGATGCTGATGTTTATTGAGACTTGGGATGCCCCTTGAAACCTGTGGGCTCACAGGAAGGCTGAAAAGCAGCCTATTCCTGGAAATTCCTGGTCACACTAATCACATCAGATCACTTGCGGACTCACATCAGCCAACTGATCAATAAAGCATGCCAGCATCTCTACTTCCTGAGAAGCCTCAGGAAGATCAACTTGTCACAGCAGACAGGGGTGTCTTTTTGCGTTCCACAGAGTATCTTGACGCATGACATCCTGTTGTGGTTTCGTAACAGCTCAGCAGCTGACAAAAAAGCTCTGCAAAGAGTAATCAGCGCAGCCCAGAAAAGATTACCAACTCACCCTTACCTGCCCTGGAGGAAACCTTCAGCTCCTCCCCTCAGGAAAGTGATACAGATCTGCCAAAACACGCACCACAAGACCGCTAAACCGTTTCTTTCCCTGGGCCATCACCGACCTGAACTGAACTCATTCCTCAAATTCCGTGCAAAACTATGAGTCTCGCATTTGACAATATCCTCGTCTATTACACATGAAATAGTTACTTTATATTTGTACTTCTCCAATGTATTTATATATCTCATCTTTATTTTAATGAGTGTCGACTATATGAGCGTATTAAAATTGTTTATAGTGTTGTAGTCATTTCTATATAGCATGCTTTTATACAAGTGTCTGTACTGCTTCATTCCAGAGTTCACATTTCATACTTTACCTCTTCTTCCTCAAAGTTGCTTCACATAAAAACAAAATATAGCAGAAGAGACACAAATAGTAGAAAAGAACCTTTATTTGTCATCAATATCTGAACAATTATTGTACACGAGAACATGAGCTACGGCCTCTCAAACTTTGTATTGCTTCTGAAATGAATCCACATATTTTCATCATCAGCATAATTTTGCAGAGTTTGATGCACACAGACTGCTTTCACTCCATTCACAGGCACAAAAAGCAACTTCTCATAAATATTTCCTTCACCGTCGTGGCCGTGCTGCAGCTGAGTGCGTACACAAGAAAAATATTGTGCGATATACCCCGATTAAGGCTTCTAACGCTGCAATTACTCCACTTATTCTAACAGATAAATAATAGTGAGATACTTGATTTATGTGCGTCTCAAAAGTGCAAACTACTGTAATGTTTGTGCCATCTTTACAAACACAGAAGATACTTGGAGCGGATGACGTCGCGGTCCCACGGGCACTTCAGATTGTGAGACTTTGTGACATCAAAAAAAAAGGCAACAAGATGACAGAAACAGTCAGGCTGACACTGGCCCGTTTGGTGGGAAAAGTAGTGCTTGAAACACATACGTGAGAGTAACAGAGGACCGAATATTTAATTTGACACAGTCAAAGCTTCAACCAATCCATGTCTCACTGATGCAACATGAGAAAAACTTCTAAAAATATATTTTTTAAAAGGCTTCCCTCTCAGCAATGCATGAATATTGAGATTGTCTACACAGGTGGTGTGGAAATTTGGTCAACTAGGCTGATATGAGCATGAGAGAAATGCTTCAGATAAAATCAAGGAATGCAGCGCTACGAACATGCTCAAATTTGGGCTGAAATTCCTTCAAGTTAGTGGAGCTCTCATGTGACTGAACTGCAGCTTATTGTTCTGACCACAAAACTATTTACATGAGACATTTGGCACCAAGAAACCGACCACAACAAACGAGACCTCAGAACACACTACATTAGTACCCTACGTGTGCGTGGGGAGACATTTAGAGTACAATTAATATGCCACAGTGTCATTTTCCATTTAAAAAACAAGAAAAAAAAGTGTTTGCATGATGATAAATATGATATGACGGCGTTAGTTTAGGGAGAAATTGCATTTTTTTATACTATTTCAGTACATCATCATAGCAGTCCTGCAAGATCCCCCCCTGCTGGTGGTCCAAACTCACTGCAGGTACAGAATTTAACATAAAAGCCATGCTACCGTCTAAAATGCTGCATTTCTGCACAAAAAGAACAAACAGTTATAGCGGGAAAGGCTAAAAATCACTCACAGCTCATTTATGAAGCAAACTAAAGCAGCATCGATTACATCAAATACAGTCAATGTTGAGATTTTGGTATGTTAAAAAAAAAAGTGCTACGAGCTTTAGGGTAGTCATCAGCTGTCTCAAATGAGACAGAATAAAGGAAAAAAATCTGAATACCTTTTTTATTTCCTTCATAAGGCGCTTGGTGATCTTAAAATGTGAAAAAAAAGAATGAATAGCAATAACTCGGCATCTCTCATTATAAAGGAATGTATCCCATATCTTCCACATATTCAATGTGAATCAGAGCAACTTTCAGGGCTAAAATAATAATAATTATCAATCAGTACACATCTATGTACTATTAATGTGTTTAACTGAGCTTGAGATAAGCTATTTGATTTGGTAACTCTTTTCCCCTGAAATGTGTTTAAAAAAAAAAAAAAAAAACTAAGCAAAGAGTTTAAAGCTGCTTTCCCAATATTTGAGACACAATTTGTTATTAAACCAGCAGAAAAGCTTTTTAAATAGTGAAAAGCTAAAAGTCAAAGCAACCTCTGACATACTGCACTTCAATGATAAAGAGGGACAGCGGTGAACGGGGATTTCTTTTTCTCCCAGGCTTGAAGGACAGCGTCCCGCATCTCTGGTGATAACTGACTGATGTTAGAGGAGCCGCGGGACGACAGGAAGGCGCGCTGCAGATCACACGGGCATGTGCATCTCCGAGTACTCGTCGTGACACTCGCGCTCGTCAAATTTAGGCTCTGCGTCGTCGGCATCCAACTAAGAGGAGAAGAAGAAGTCAGAATCAGCACCGTGACCCTGAATAAAGCTGCCATTCGGCTACAGTTTTTAATTTTACAATATTTTATATGAACATTGTGGCCTTTCAATTAGAGATCTGTAGAAAGTTGCTTCTTAACTGGATGTTTTAAAGACTCGAGCTACCCATCATTCCTCATGCTCCGATTAAGGCCACAAGGCCGAAAGGTTAGCATGTCTGACATGTTCAAAATAAACACAAACTCAGATTTGTCAGCTGTTTCCTGATGTTTTGTGCTGGGTATCAACATTGGAGCCACAGCTGAATATGGTGGGAAAAACACATCCTCTCCAGAGAGTGAACAAATGTTCAATCATCTCTAAATTATATTTCCTCTTCCTTTTCCACTTCTTCCCCTACGAGCGCTGCGACTACTGCACAGCTCTGCGTGAGGCGCTGGGCGCGTTAGCACAAAGCAGGACACTGCGCCCCCCTGTGGTTAACTTACACATGCCATCTCCCGGGCGGTGAAGATCTGCCGCAGCACGAACATCTTGACGGGGACAGTGAGGATGAGGACAAAGGGGAAAGCCAGAGACGCCTGCGTCGACATAACGGCCCACAGCACCGCCAGACACACCAGCTGGATGCAGGTGAAGAGATGCATGCGCAGCGTGCGGACCTAGAAGACACATGTGTCACTCATATGGCTGACAAAGACATCTGCAAACATATATAAAGTGGATACATTTTGTTATACCTTTTTAGGGGTTTAGATAAATGCTTGTGTGGTTGAAAATAGATAAAGCTGGACACTAACTAAACTTTTTGGAAATGAAAAAAGTTTAAAAAAAAAAAAAAAAAAAAAAAGGAAAATTACTAAAAATAAATAAATTTAAAAAAACAAACTTTTCCCCCCATTGAGACTATTTTCTAAGAATGAAAAGAAAAAAAAAGATTCATAATCCAAGTTAAGTCAATATAAAAAAAAGTACACTTATTACATCAAATTAATTTTCCAAATAAAGAATTTTATTCATTTTTAACCGCACAACATTAAAAATCTGTCTTTTCAATAAATACTCCAGATTTCTTATATTTGTGGCTCATTTTTGTCTATAAATTGTTCTGTTTCTTACTTTTGCATTTACTTAAATCAGGGGTTTGTTTCATCTCTACACCTTTGCTCTCAAAATTCTGAATTAACGTTTGTCATCTCGACTAAGAGCAGTAATTCCATCCTTAAATATACAAAGTCCCACTAAAATAATAGTTTGCATGGATAAAAAAAGGACAGAAGTTATTCCAGGAGGATTTCATCAACTAAACCTGCAGCAGATTAACTACTTGTTAACTTTAAGTTGCAGCTCTCACAGCCCTCATTATATTTAATGATCCTCCTCCATCCAACATAAAGTGCTGTCTGTCTGTTTTAATTAAAGAGCTGCCTATTTTCCTTTGCTTTCAGTTTAATCTGAGATTAGCCACAAATTAAAAGTCCACTCAAATTATTTTTTAATGTTTACTCTCTTGTTGACCTTTTTTTTCCTGCTTCTTGTCTTCTCATTTTACATTTTGTGTAACCCAGTTTGGGTGCCGCACCCTCCCATGTGTTGAGCTGGTCTCAGTGCTGTGCTTAAACCTTGTTTAGGTGTATTTTCCATTCCTTTCTTAAAATTCTTATGTGGTTTTTATATTTTGTTGTTCTCTCTTAATCTTTTGCATTCGCTACTTTACTTTAGCTGTAAATGTTTTTGTCTTCCTCTCACCTTGCGTACGTAGGTGTGATCAGGGTGATACTTTGGTGGCATGAGTAGAAGCATCATCCGCTCCGTTAGCTGGATACCGTTTAGTGACATCACACCCATGTAGAGGAAGATCCCGAAGAGCACGGCTAGGGGGATCTG
Source organism: Cichlasoma orientale (assembly GCA_034780415.1). Classification (NCBI taxonomy): domain Eukaryota; kingdom Metazoa; phylum Chordata; class Actinopteri; order Cichliformes; family Cichlidae; genus Cichlasoma; species Cichlasoma orientale. The sequence goes on along the minus strand of JAVDPK010002415.1, from coordinate 503,045 downwards.
ACGCAGCAGGTCACCGATCACGATCGACAGGCCTGATGAGGAGAGCGTTAAAGGGTGAATATTCAAACACAGAGCCACCGGTGGAAAGGAAAGACGATACCTCAGAACCTGCCACTCACCGACCAAGACAGCAACCAGGAGCCCGGTGACCCTCTGTTCCTTCACCTCCTGGATGCGAGGCTTGTCACCAGGAGCAACGGCCTTACTCATGACTGTGAGGGCGTTGACGTGGGTCACCGAGCGAACGGTCGCAGCGGCCATCCACGGGAGGCCGAACAGAGCCGAGCTGCCGCCCAGCACCACGATCAGAAGCAGGTCCAGATGGAAACCAGAACCTTTGACAAGCATCCGGTCCTTTTTGCTGACTATCAACCTGCAGGAAGCCGGAATAAAGACGAGGATTTGGATTAATCAGTCTGAAAAGAACGACATACTGTATTTATCACAAACGCTGGGAAAAAAAATCCTGTTGTATGCCTGGTAAACTGTTATCTTTGCCAGCATAAAATAGACACATAAAAGTGTCTATTTTATGCTTGAATGATTCATAGGTAAGTACTAAGTGTCTTAAAAAAAAAAACCCAAAAAAACATGAAAATGGTCAGGTACAAGGGCTGGACTGAAAACACTCACTGTCAGTCACTGATGAACTCAGCTGATGTTGTTTGGTTGCTGTGATTATTTACGATTATAATAAAATGTGGAAAATAAAGAAAAATAAAGAAATACTGCCCCCTGCAGGGCATTTTAGAAAGTGCTAAGCTGAACAAATATACAGTATCTTAATGCTTTAATATGCACATCTTCCCCGTGTCTTATCTGTGCAAACATCTGTTATCTGCACATCTGCTTTTTTTTCTGCTACAGGGTGCATTTCTGTTATGGGTGGGGGAGACATCCTTTTTTTTTTAAGTCTAAAGTCTTGCACTTGATGGGAATCACAAAGGTAATTTTGTGCGAACGGCTCTTCAAACAAACATCTCCGTGTGTGATGCGGCTCCAGTCCAACTCACGTGGTGATCTGAGTCTCCATGAAGATGAGGATGAAAACCAGCAGAGCGGGCAAGCAGCAGGCAAACATCATCCAGATGGGGAATTCCTTCTTCGTTCCCAGAGGATTGATGAACCAGCCGCGCTTATCGGGACTCGTCACAGAAAATCCACTGGGGACGCTCAGTTTCTGAAAGGAAGACACGAGACAGACTCCACTCAACCCCTGAGACGATCAAGTTTCGTATTTTTGAACGTTTTTGCATGAAAAACACACTGCGTGAGCCACCGAGTCTCACCTGCGTGTACGTGTCTTCTATGGAGTAATCCACCAAAACCATGATGAGGATTGCAATCGGTACCCCAAAGTCTCCAATCATCCTGCGGAACTAAAAACCACAGACAGGTTCAGTCTGAAGAAAAGGCGGCTAAATGTGTCGCATTAAACAATATCAGACACTCGCTACAGATCTCAATGAGAGATCTCAGCTCCTCACCCTTCCGGGGAAGAACGCGCTGTTCTTGAACTTGCGTAAGTAGAAAGCAATAAAAAACGTTCCGGCCATGAGAACCAGAGAGAGCAGCGCCGTGTTCGGCTCCCCTCTGACCTTCTCCGTCACCGTCTGGTTGCTGCTGTTAAGCGTGAGGGTGGTGTTTTCCACCGTGGCGTTGCCATCGGTGCCGTTGTCGAAAGAGCAGCGTTTCAGTGGGTGCTCCTTGAAAATCTGCACACAGAGGTTTCATATTTAATTAAAGAATTCACTGGAAGATGCTCACACAAACAGGCTGTGATTACTTTCCTCAGAGGGACTAACACGTAACACCTTTCAGGTGTCACAACCACATGAGATTAGCTCGGACCAAAACGCCTTTCAAGTCTGAGCCATTAAACTCTAAAAATAGAAAATCTTGCAAAATCACAAGTTTGGACAATAGTTAAAACTTTAAATCCATTTAAAGGTTCAGGCTCCATCAATCAAAAAAAGATTTCAGGTGTGCTTGTTGGAGGAAAAAAAATAAAATCATTTTGACCCCGAGTTTTGAACGCTGTCCAGAGATTAATCTGCTCGGCTTAGTGTCAGTGGCGCAAACGCACAGCGTGCCAAGAAAAACTTTTTCTAATCAGGAGCTGTTATTGCACGTCTCAGGTGTACCCTGCCAAGCTTGATGAAGGTCTCGCAGATGAAGATGAGGGAGATGAGGAAGGAGAAGATTTCCTGGGTGAAGCGGGAGACGAAGCGCACCAGGAAGCTGCCCTCGAAGGCCACCATGAGGACCACGATGATGATGAGCCAAAAGCCGATCCAGACGCGGCCCGTCAGGTACTCGATTTCGTTTGATGTGCAGAACTGTGAGCACACAGAGACGTGATAAACAGTTAGTGGGTTAGTTTGGCTTCTGAAGTATTTTAAGGGGCCTTTTCTGCGTGCTGGTACTCTGTAGGTGCTTTGCAGACCCGCAAATACATGTTGGAGTTGTCTACTTTCACCAGGGGGCAGTGTCAAAAAAATATGTGGTAACATGGGCTTTTTTAATGTATATTGATCCTTCCTAGCTTCCTAGCTTAGTCCCTGGCCCAGAAAATATGGAAGTCATAGCATGTAAAAAACTTCTTTGTAGCAAAGTAAAACTGAGGTTTAAAAGAAACTAAACTTGCCCACCGGATCTCCAATAATGGACAAAAAAGCCAAAGAATATTTTTGAAGAATTTGCAAAGATCCAGAATTGCAGGGGAACTTATAGGCTTTTTATTCAACTTACACTATAAAAGGCTTCTTCAAAGACCAGCAGAGGTCCAGAGAAGCCCACAACCAGCAGTGGCTGAGCCCCGAGCAGACAGAAGATTATGCCCTGCATCGATGTCGACACAATCAGCTCCGAGACACCGATCAGGTTGCCTGTCTTCTCACCTGGAAACAGACCCGGGGTTTTCAAAATTCATCAACAAGACATTATTACAAAAACATGGAGAGGATTTGAGATTTGAGAATGCGCTCTTTAATTCTCTCACACAGACTCACCCAGCAGACCTCCAAATGTTATGGCTGGAGAAAGGGCAGCGAAGTAAATAAAGATGACGGCGGCCATGCACTGACTGCTCAGGGCGTCCTTAAAGTCACTGATGTACTTTGGGTAACGCCGCCGCACGTCTCGTATCAGCCCACCGAACGGGCGTCCAGTACGCTTTAAAGGGTCGTCTGACTTTTTCGAAGGTTCGAGGAGGGCCTCTGGGTGACGACGCAGAACAGGTTTTAACGATAAAACCACAGGAAGGCACGTAAAATCAAATCAGCTGATTGAAATGGAAATGCTCACCTTTATCTTCAAGGCTTTTAGGCTCTTTGGCCAACATTTTGACCTCTAGTTCCTCCCTCTTGCGCAGCATCTCCCTCTGAAAGCGGGCGACAGAGCGCAGCAGCTCATCACCTCCCACCTCTGAAGGCGGCAGCACGATGCTGCAGTCCAAGAAGCTGTTGATGGCGTTCAGCAGGTCGTGCCTGTCGTCTGCCAGGTAGGCCGCCTCGTGGAATTGCTGGAAGATGGTGGCAGAAATAAACAAACATACCCAACATCATAAGTGTCAAGGGGGACCTGCAGGTATTATTTTTGTAATAAAAATGTGAATCAAATAACATTTCCATTAAAAAAAAAGCGCCTAAATCAAGATCTGCGCTCACCTTGTCAGACATGAGGGTGGAGATGGAACGTCCTATCTGGTGGTAGTCCATGCTGGTAGTAGGGGGTCCCAGCAGAACAAAGAGGAATCTGACAGGCACGGGCACCTCCAGGACGGACTCCAGCTCCACCGCCTCCTGCAGCCGCACAAACGCCATGGTGGGCTGCTCCAGGAAGTCCACGCTGCCTGGGAGACCGCAGGACAGAATTGGTCGACGTGCAGAAAATGCTACACGGTCGCAAGCTGTTTTAAGTAGTAACCTGTTTTTAGATGAACTGTAGTTTTAACAGACTAGTACATATCCGTGGTACAGTATTATTCGGTCTGTGATTTTAGTTTGTCGTCCGGTGGTTGCGAGGCACCATAATGACATCAAAATATATCATACAAAACTCGGGTTTTGTGGATATAAATTAGATGTTACAGCTGTGAAATTAAAATGATACAACATTTTTATAAAAGTAGCCTGTTGGTTGGTGGTTGCTAGGCAACATGATAGCATCCTATTATGTGATATAGATAAGAACCTTCAGGGATCTAAGATGTACCTGTGTGCCAAGTGTGATTGCTCAACTCCTGATCGTGAGCTCACAGACGGACATTAGTGAGATTAGTAACTCACCCACGAGGACCACAGTGGCCTCAGCATTCTCAGGAATCTTCTCCAGCAGCTTCAGCTCATGCTTGGACTTGGACCGATGCATGCCAGGTCCAATGCTCGGCTCCCTCTGCTGGAAATGACACAGAAAGCGTAAATAAGGATGACAGAGATTGTTGCGATGTTCTGCAAAGTCTTCGGACTCGGCCTTACCGGCACTTCATTCTTCTCCACGTCAATGTGCGCGTCTGTGTCCCCCGCACAGCGGGCCGTGCCCATGAGAGGGTCGGTCACTGATGGCTCCATCTGATAGGTGTGGTTGGCATTGTGGTGGTGTGCCATCAGACTGCCGAGGCTGGCTGCGGAAATGTTTCTGGGGAAATGGCTAGTGTGCTCCTTCTCATCGCTCGGGTGACTAGGGCAGGCAGAGGGAGGAAGAGAGAGGTTGAACAGGAGGAGGAGAGGTAGTGACCAAGCATGAAGCCATCTAATAGCAGGAAGTGTGGAGCAGTGAAAAGCAAAGAGTTTAACCATTCATTCCATTCATAAAACAAACATTGCTTTAAGAGGGGCTTTTTATGACCCCTTCAGGAGTTTAACGTGAGGGCTTAAAAAGGTATTAGGTAAATATTGGACAAGAAGAAAAACACGTGTGCAGAAAAATGTTTTGATCCGTAACAGTTGTGCCAAGTTCTTTATCCACTGCTAGATCTAAAACAGCATTGAATGCTTGTGGCAGATGAAATCTCTGCCAGCTTGTCTGCAGCAGTGAGGTGCTGCCAGTCACCTGTGTTTGAGCAGCAGGGCTCTGAGGACGTTGGCTCGGTCTTCAGCTTTGATCTGGTCCGAAATGATCATCTGTTCCACCACCTGGTGGGCGATACCAGGCAGAGTCTTCTGGTCAAGGTCCAGCAGCACCGCACCTGCAAACATAGACGCATGCCGAGCTCAGTCATCTATGAACCGGATTGCAGACTTGTAGGCAAACAGCTTACACAAATACACTCAGGCTCTCTTTTACCGTGGGAGATGGTCCTTCTGAGCTCCAGCAAACTGCGGAAAGACAGCGAAGCGACGTGAGGCTTCCCCCAGCGGTCCGTCTCCTCCTCGACATCTTCCTCAAACTTGATCCAACGGGCCGTCTCCTTCCACTGCATCTCCTGGTTCTTGTCCATCGTCAGCTCGTTCAGCTCCACAAACACCTGGAAACGCACAGGAGCGCAGGCCCGGTGTGAGATACGCGCAAACCGTCCACACACCACAACATGCACATTAGTGCCAAACACTCAGATAAGTAAAGCACTCTGATGGGTCAGCTGGTCCACTCAAATACATTTCTCTGTTTTGTCCCTCATCTGTCCTCGTCCTTCAGATTGTGACCTGGAATCAACCTCACATGCCATCCTCAAGGATGTCTCCATTAAAATACATCTGCAGGAGAAAGAAGGCTCTCCAAAGGAGCTATGAATGATGAAGAGATGTATCATTTGCTTTAGCATAAAAGAGGACTGGAATAAAGTTGGACTATACAAACCACGGTGGGAGGAGGACTGTATCATATCTGTACGTTAGCACAAATATATAGGTTGTCATTACTGCTGAGGCCATAAAATACAGCAGGAGGCCCTAACAAAACAGGATGCAGCATTGCTGCATGTTATATACATTTGCTGTAGCTTTAAAATGCTGGCTCTGAATGTTCTCGTGTTAAATGCCTGCTGCCTTGATTCTGCCGCTCACATATCTGGTCAAAATCTAAGAAACGAGAGGAGGGGAGAATTTACTGATTCAGTGGAGCAGACCTCATGCTTTCCAGAAGCGAAACACTCAAAACTCAAAAGATAAGTCTGGTTAATTTTTGTCAGTTTTAACAGCAAAATCTGTTCGACTTTAAGCTCTCTTCTCATTTTAGCAACCTAAAGCAGTTTTTATACTTGTAATTGTTTATAACAATATGATGCAGTTGGCTGCAGTTTTTATGACCGCATTTGTCAACAACTTCTTCAGGCCCCAAATTATATCGTCACAACAGTAACACCCACCAGCACCTTAAAAACAAGTAACTGCAAAAGAGATTAATCCAACACCATGCTGCAACTAGCTGCAAAATATTCCCTTAAACTGCCGACTTGTGCCATCATACACCTGCTGCATGCCCGTGATATCACTCTCACACACGTCAAACCTGACTCTGGCCGGCCATACAGCCTCACCTTCTGGTACCGAGCCATTTGACCGGAGTCCTTGTCCAGCAGAACGCCTTCTAGCCGCGAGGCCGAGCGGTACAGAACCACCGGTAAAGACTGGAAACGGTGCAGGAGACGACTCAAACGCTGACACAACCGACAGCAGCATAAAGCATGGGACCCTCACTTTCACAAACATGCCCACAGGTAGTTCTTCCTCATCTCACACACACCTGACAGGGACCTGTTGTTTACTGGGGCTGCTGGGGACTTGGAGCTGCGTATGAGAATCTGTGTGTGTGTGTGTGTGTGTGTGTGTGTGTGTGTGTGTGTGTGTGTGTGTGTGTGTGTGTGTGTGTGTGT
>JAVDPK010002415.1:472340-488021 GCA_034780415.1 Cichlasoma orientale | reverse complement strand
GGGGCGCGGCAGAGGCCCCCCCCCCCCCCCCCACCCCACACTCTGAGTCTGGTTCTGTTTGGGGTTTCGTTTTCTTAAAAAGGGGAAATTTTCCTCCCCAGTGTTGATGAGTGTTTGTTTGCTCAGGGGAAGAGAGTTTCTTTTTATATCCCACCAAACCTCAGATATCCATGAACATTTTTTCTGGGCCAGCCTGAGAGTGTTTAGGTCCCTTTATTTATAAATTCAACATAAGGTATTAATTTCCTGTTAATCAGAATATGTCTAAATTGTACACAGTTTAATTGGATTCAGAAGTTTAAGGTTAGATCACATCTAGCCATTTTCTCAAAGCAAATGTTTCATTTTTTAATATCGCATACGAATGCCATTTAATTTGGCTGTTAAATGGCTGTAATCAGTCAACCACACAACATTCACTCAGATTACCAGATGCTGATTTTCAGATACACGTGTAAACAATGCTTCCCATGAGGTTATGTTTAAAAGATTAAAGTATGACTCCAAAATTATTACCTCCACATCTTTGGACTTCTCTGACTCAGACAGAATAGAATTTAGCTCCGTCCCCTCCTCTTCCTCTTCCTCCTCATCTTCTCCTTCCTCTATGGGGACACTGCATGGAGGTTGACTGCTTTTGTGATCTTTATCCCTTCTCCTTTTCTTGCTGCTCTTCTTCCTGCGTCCTTCAGAGGGCAGTTTGGACAGAGGCCGGTGGATGTGGTGAGAGGAGTGACGGTGGTCTACCAAAAAAATAAAAAATAAAATAAAAAATCATTAACTTTAGAGCTTTTCAGATATATTTCATGTTGCAATGCTTTATAAATGTTCCTTTTGCTTACATTCAATGTCTTCTTCATGGCAAGTGTGGTGCTCCTTCTCGGGCACAGTAGCAGCAGGCCTGAGGATCTGCTGGAAGCGCTGGACACCCAAGGCTTTATTCAGGTCCCCATCGTCCTCCTCTTCTGGTCGCGGAGACCCGGGTAGTGATGAAGCAGCAGAAGCTTCTGGCTGCAACAAAAAAATAAAAGAACAGATAAACAAGATAGTGTGGACATAAGAATACGAGTAAATGCAAACATCATAAAAATCAATAAAACAAATTATTTTAAAATTTCATAACTCGTGATGCATTTTGTAGTGACTGGTTCTTCCTGGGTTGTGATGTTAGACGCTTGATTGAGATGGTTTGTGCAGCCATAGTGTGCCCGTGTGTGTGTCGCAAATCATCAACAGGACAACTGGGCCACCTACACGTCACACCCACAGAAGCTGCTCGGCCATGGAAGCCCGCGCCACGAAGCGCCCGGTGCACAGTTTTGGTGCTGATGTTAATGCCAGAGGAGATTTGAAACTCTGCAATTATCAAGGTCAGCAGTGTTTGCAACTCCTACGCACTATACGCCTCAGCACTCGGTGATCCCGCTCGACGACTTTATGTGGTCTGCCACTTTGTGACCGAGATGCTGCGGCTCCTAAACACTTCCACTTTGCAGTAAGATCACTTACAGTTCAAAGTGGATTATTTAGGAGGGAAGAAATTTCACAAACTGACTTGTTGCAATGATGACATCCTGTTGCAGCACCACACTTGAATTCAGTGAGTTCTCTACGACACATTCTTTCACAAATGTGTGTAAAGGCAGACTGCATGGCTGTAGGTGCATGATTTTACACACCTGTGGCGACAGGGCTGAAAATGGGCCTAACCATGGAAATGCCCTTCATATTAAGTGGAGATGAACTGGAATATATAGAGTTTTTCTAGTGTCATTTCCCACTCAAAGCACTTTAGAAGCCACATTTACTCATGCATTTATTTATGGTGTGCTGCAGGGTGGAGCATGCAAACTAAGAACCTGCTCAGAATGAACACGTGTGAGCCTTTCACTTTAAACCACCACTAGAGGGCGTTCTGTCATAGCCGTGAACGAGTCACAGTTAGGACATGCCTTCTTCAACATGAGCTTCAAATTGGAAACAATAACCATGTGCTTTGATCACTTCCAACAGGGATCATGTGGGTGATAAGAGATCTGTTTTGCTGCAGCGGTAACCTGCTGCGGCCTGCTCTGCCTCTGCCGGTGGGAAAAGGATGGACTGCAGTGATATGCCAGGAAGACCTGCTCAGACACCATTCAGCAGATGTGCTCAGATCCTGCGGTGAACCCTTCCTGTGGCAAAACTCGAGGGCCAAAAGCCATTTGATGCCCTTTTAAGTAGTTCCCAGGACGCCTAACATGTAGGTCCTATACTAGGTTTTCCTCTGTGCTGCAGGGAGCAACAGAAAACATGTGATGACATAGGATAAGGGATCATCAGAATGAATTTAAAACAAAAACAGTATAGTTTTGCCACTGCAGTTCAGAAGGTATTGCACTCTAACAGCTACAAAAACAAAACTGTGCAAAACCCTGCAGAAACTCATTTAAATGACAAAACTTCTGTCATGAATTTCAATAAATAAAATCATTCTAAATTAATCTCTTTCCACCTGCTTGGAGTAAAACAAGATAAAGGACTGGTAATTTATATAAGCATGCTGTAAATATGCTATTTATAGCTCACATCACATTTACAACAGCTTCTACTGCACCTGTGTATGTACAAAGGTCCACTAGACACATGAAACTTATGAAATCCATCAAGATGAGGTCATAATTAAAAGGTCAACAGATCAGACATGCAGGCAAGTGCAGGAAAAGTGTGGAAGACTGATTCCCATGACCCATATGATCCTATAGGACCCTTTAAAGCACACATTCAATACTGATCCAAGGTTCAATTCTTCATAGATTTTTAACGCCCATCTTACAAGTACCTAAAAAGAGCAGAACACACTAAATGCACCAATAACAGCGAGCAGATTTCTGGCAGTAAATGATAAACATTATGGAATCAACATTTTGCTGTGAACTCTGAAGCATCTTTAATTGGGCACCAGCCTGCATCCGCATCGCACTCTCGACCGCTGAACATTTAATTAGCTGACTGATCCAAAGCCCTGTAGCGAATCATCCAGATGAGTGAAGCCCTCAGAGTGCAGCTAAGTGATCTGGCTGTTTATTTTTACAGGGCCCTCATTCATATCATGGTTTCGCGGTGAATCCCTCGAGGTGGGAGAAACGTGTGAGGGATTCTCAAAGGGGTGCGAGAATTTTCCACAACCAGCAGCACGTACAAGAACAAGCAGAGTGGCGGCCGAGTAAAACGAAAACTGACCAGAAAAAAAAATCGAGTAAATAGACTAAGATCAACATGTCAGTGACTTACCTCGCTCATGACAATGTGAGCTTTAGCAAAAGCTACGGCTTTTGGTGACAAACGTCAGCACCCTCCACCATGACAACACTGGACCTCTTATGCTCAGCACCTCTATTAAAGAACTGCAGGCAGGAGATATCCCTCTCCCCCCTGCTTATCAAAACCTCGTGATCCTATAATCAGAGCCCTATCGGCCAACCTGCCACCTTCACCAGGTTGCCTATTGTGCCAAGGCCAAATAAACAAGACTCTCATTCTCGCTTTGAGGACAAAAGTGGCCTGAAAGGACAAGCCATGTTTGAACAGTCAAGAACAAAGCCAGACGCTGACATTCATCCCCACATTTGCCACATGAAGCCTAAATATTTACCTAGGTGCTGTAAATGCATAGGATTTAAATGCCTTACACTTTTCTAAAGAGATATTTTTCCTAAAGGCTAATATTGACAGAAGAAATGTTAAGCAACAGGCTGAAAAGAAACACAAGATTTAATAAAAAAAAAAAAAAAAAAAAGACTAAAATCTGACCTGTGAAAGAAAATTTCTCAATTACAGAACCTGAAAAATAACAACTGTTTTTCCTGGAGTCTACAGCTACATTTAAGACTGTTTAAATACCACTTTAAATGAAGCCAATCAAACTTGACATTGAAGCGCACAACAGGGTGAAAGCTGCCTTCCAATAAACACGCTGAGGTTAATGAAATTAAGAGAGTTTGGTTGGGTTTATGAGCAAAGTCCCAATATGTTTATTACTGTGAAAAGAACAGAGAGTGTGAACCACCTTAAACACACAGCGCAGTTCGTTTCATAAGCATTTCCAGGAATCAGGTTTAACCAGCGAGAGAAACTGTTGCTCTTAAGCCATTTGTCATCAACCCCCAGCCCCCCATTTCTGTACACTAAAGAACAAACGAGTTCTTCTTCTTCGTCATCATCATCATCTGGTTCAGCTGACCCCCCCCCTGTGTCTAAGCATATGAGATTTTTCTATTTTTTAATTGCACTTTTCTTTTTGGGTGTGAGCTACACTTGTTAAGTTAGCCATTTTACAGTCAACACCTTTTTTTACACATTTTAAAAACAGCCTGAAGGGTTGAGCCAAACAATAAAGCATGGTTTTAATGCTGCAATCGAACTGCATGACCCAAATGTCTAGAGGGGGAGTTGAAGACCTTAATATTTTGAGATCTTTATTAGTAAATGTGTGTTTGGACGTCTTACAGTTCTGCAGCAGCTTTAGTCAGAAAATGGGTGAAACTTGAATGCATTAGAACGCAGATTTCCAATCAGGGCACCTTCCTCATCAACGTGGTTAAAGTGGTTCAGCTCTTATGATAGCAAATCCTCCACACAATTTGAATCTATGCCCTCGCATGAGAATTAGCAGTCAAGGAAGATAATGTAAGGCGCAATCCAATGAGGAAAAGAACGACGTATTTAGGATTTCAATCACTGTGAGCTGAAGAAAGGAGACTGTCGCACAGAGTTCAGGGAGGAGTTGAGACAGGATCTGGGTGGTGGGGAAGAGTTACCAGATGACTGGGAAAGTACAGCTGTAGTGCTGAGGGACACTGCCAAGGTGGTGTTTGGTGTATCCTCTGGACAGAGGAAAGAGGACAAGGACACTTGTTGATGGAACAAGGAGGTACAGGAAAGTATTCAAATGAAGAGCCAGGGAGATGAAGAAAATAAACAAATACCGGGATTAGGTATCCAGCAAAGAGAGGGGTTGCAAAGGCAAAGGAAATGGTTTATAGTGAGTTGTATGCAAGGCTGGACACTAAGGAAGGAGAAAATGACTTGCACTGATTGGCTAGACAGAGAGATCAAGCTGGAAAGGATGCGCAGCAAGGTTAGGGTGATTATTGGCAGAGATGAAAATGTGCTAACAAGTGAAGAGTGTGTGCTGAGAAAGTGGAGCTGATGAATGAAGAAAATGAAAGAGGAGAATGGGTGGAGGACAGTGAACCAGGAAGTCCAGAGGAATTAGTAAGAAGGAAGTGAGGGCAGCTATGAAGAGGATGAAGGTATGACGACATACCTGTGGAGGTATAGAGATGTCTAGGAGAGGGGGCAGTGGACTTTTTAAACCACATTTATTAATCAATGCTGGAGGATGCCTGAGGAGTGGAGAAGAAGTATACTGGAACTGATGTTCAAAAACAGGGTGATGCGCAGACCTGTAGTAACTGCACGGGGATAAAGCTGATGAGCGATACCACGAAGATGTGGGAAAGGACTGTGGAAGCTAGGTTAAGAGATCATGATGATCAGAAAGCAGCAGTTCGGCTGCTTTCTACAATGAATACAACTAGGTTTGAACATTTGATATTTGCCTCAACTCTCTTGTGTTGGCTCAACCTGACAAGAGTCGAACCAAGAGATGGGACTCAAATTAAATGACTCAAACTACTTAAAGTCTTGTAGTCTAGTTAACTTCTACTTGTATGATTTGACACCAAGACAATTCAAAAGGGGCAAGTCTACTTAACTTTATCTATCTATAAATAAATAAGTGGATGAGCAGATGGATGGATGGGATATTCTTAAAACTGATCTTCAAATAGCTAACAGGGTTTCTCAGAGAGTGTATATGCCAATTTTAGTACTTTTATCCACTTGTGAAAGATTTCCCTGCAACATTAGTGTATCTGGTGCACCAAGACTGCTGAAACATGCTAATGCTGTTGTCCTTTGGATTAAATACATTATGTATTTTGGCAGATGAGCTCAAAAAAAAGAACAGGCTTAAAAAAAAGTAGCGTGCATGTGCAGCAACTGTTGTAGAATGAAACCGACACTCAGCGTGTGGAGGTTGCAGGAAATTATCTGTGCGGTGAGAGTCTCAAACCCTCCACCGTCACTGCATTCCTGCATATCTTAAAGTGACTCTGCAAGGAAATCTCAGGGAGGATTGCTCAGTTATAACCTAGTGCTTACCTCACCAACACTGAAATTTCTATTACACAAACAGATTTTCACAACCTTCCTTTTGTATCACACATTAAAAAAGGTATGTTTTCAGTTTTAGCTTCTAGCAGCACTCAGTTTGATGTGATTTCCTAGTTTGCAATAGCCTAGGGGGGTGCTTCTACAACTCAGTTTATCTAAGCTGAAGATGTCCAGCTGACAAACTGAGTTTACAGACTCGAGAGAGATGAGTCACGTACAGCGGCTGCCAGATACATTTCACAGGAGGAATGAAGTTAAAATGATAAAAAGGTGTTAGGGCTGATCCCGACCACTGACGGGCAACAGCTCACTGATAGAGTGCACTGGAATGTCAAAGTTCACTACCACAAAGATATGGTGTGCATTTCACTCTCGTCTCCAAGTCCCAAAGTGCAAGGGCTCAATATTAATTGTATGTCTTAGTTTATTGGTGCAGCCCTCTACAACAGCCCCAGTTTCTCTTGTGGCCTCCTGGGAAAATGAACTGCCCACCCCGCTCTAAAGCATGACAATGAACATTTTATATTTCTTTAAAACTCTGTGCTAAGTTAAGCTAAGCAGCTACAGTTTTATATTTAATGCACAGATACAATATGACAGCACGAAGGAGGACAAAATGCTTTCATCCCAGGTTGTGTCTCAGGTGCCGACTGCATCTAACCATTACGCATAAGATGATTTTTGGCAGCCACGGCAGTCCAATTTTGCAGATAGACAAAGTCCACATTCAGAGTCTGTCATCAACGCCCTTATTTTTTTCTCCTGCTCACACAGTTTTTGCTTTCACTCAGTAGCCAAGTTTAAGTACTAAAAACTGATTGGTTAGCACTGGAAAAGATTGTGTTTTGGATTAAAGCATGCTTCTCAAACATTGTGAAATGATGGGAGTGACAGACCTCCCAAACTAATGCCGCAATCTAGCGCAACACGTACCGCCGCCCGAGGCCTTATTTTATGTTCTTGGAGCAAGAACAAGCTGAGAAAGTAACGCATTGAACAAAATGACAAGCAGCTTTAATAGTTTGGTTTTTTTGGTGGGGAAGGGGGGGGCAGCCACAATTGCTTCTTTGTAAAGCTGTCATTTGACTTTTTCACTCAAACAGTCTGGATACAGCATGTCAGTCAGTGAGCTTTAGAGGTTCTGGAAGGCAGATTCTTTATTTCTTCTGAACAGAATTAAGTTGGCCGATCTCACCCGTTCCTGTCTTTATTCTAACCTTAACTGGCTGTCGGTATCATATTTAATCATACAGAGCACCTTTAAACTTCAACTGTCAATTTGGGCAAGAAAAAAAAAATAGATTAAGTGTAACTCAAGATCTCTAACATTTCCTATAAAAAAAAGGTTTAACAGTCTAAACCAGCAGTTCTCACTCAGAACGGAGCGGACCCAAGCAGACCCAGACATGAAAACTATAACATGCCTATTACAGAGGAGAAAATTTTTCTAGGACGACCCGTCCCCTCGAATAATCCTAGCACTGATTTAGCTGGTTGGATGATGTGGATTGACTCAACCTGGCTGGGGGCATCAACGGACCCCAATTTTAAGAACCGCTGGTCTAAATGGTTTCAGTGGACAGATGCAACAGACCTTGACTTCAGAGTTTATTGTGCAGGGAGAGAACAGAACACTGCTGCCACATTCGTCCTGTTATTTTGCTTCATAAAAGCTCCCAAACAACATTTTTTGCAACACGCTGAAGATCATTTACGTGTTTGCTTTCTAATTTTGTTAATAGTTAACTTGTTGTGGCCTGGTTACAAAAACTTGAAATTCTCAGTCACCCCCCCTGTGAAGAAACACCTCGTAATCCGACTGCTGATCATCAGAGGAGTGACAATCTGTAAGTAGTCACACATTAAGACGACATAAGTAAGTAATTATTAGCTTGAATTTCTACAGCCTGAGGGGGGAAAAAATGAAATGAGCTGTTGGGCATCAGAAAAAAAAAAAAAAACCTGAAGAATGAGACTGAACATTAACCAGCTGCTGAGATTGTGCTGAGGTTAGGTTTACCTTAAGAAGCAAAGCCAGCCCACATTTGGAATAATCTCTGTTTGCGGCATTTAGTCTAATGAATAATGACCGTCAGGCAAAGATAAGAACGAGACTACACACACACACACAACAACGGTCACTAAAACAAGTGTTACTTCAAGCCATCGATGCTCAAAGGCGACAAACTCACCTTGTACGTGTACAGAAAATCCATCAAATTGGATTACAGATGTGTTACAGCGATGTGAAATACAGCGAGATAGCTGTATTTGTTTTTCCAGCGTAAAGGAAGTACTGGCTACTTTCCTAGAAGACGGAGCGTTTCCATTTCATTTAGCCCCAGTCACGTGACCAGGGCAGCTCTTTAGGGCAGGAAGAAAACACCCACTGTCATTAGTTTAACAACACTCCTTGACCAGACACACACAGTTAAGGAGATAATAATTAACCACCAAAAGGCACTTTCATAACGAAAGCATTTTTATCTTTAGGCTACCAACTAGCAAATCCCTTTACAGCCAAGTCAAATTCGGGATCACAGGCTCAGTAGGTTTTATGGCAGCCAACCATCTTACTAACTACAAATATAAAGATATGCAGACTGTTGTAAATGAGCCAAGGAGCACCACCCTTTGCACCATATTCTTCACAGCAACTAATGCTTTAGGTATCATAAACAATGTCTATGTGCATCTAAAGGGACTGAATATGACACCTTTGCTGCTGTGCATTTTACACGTTTCACTTTCATGTGTGTTAGAACAGGAACAGGATGTTGAGTATTCTTGTAGTTTTTTGCTTTATCGTGATTGAGGAAATAATCTGATCCTGAAGGGCTGATTAGATGTGAGCCACACAAGATTTTATGATAAACAGTCATACGCAAAAGTATGCATCTGTTCCTCCACAGCGAAGCATATTATTAGTCAGATAATTTCATTTAAATGCTCCAAATGGCAGCAGCGCCACAAACATGGCTGAGAAGTCCAGTTCAGTGACTGGAATTAGCAGAGATGGGCAGTGGCTAGCAATAGCAGCAACATCCCTAAATTTAAGCCTTAGCAGTATAACTGTGGGATGAGTTATATTTAAAAGGGTGCAGCGCCCACTCTCAGTTGGCAATAAGTTGCTGCTCCAAGTATCTCAGGATCTTGTATTGACAGATGGAGTGGTGCAGCATCTGCAGTAATGAGGATGCTGTATCAGTCTGTTGTGGAGAGAGCCGAGCGCAAAAGCAGAAGCTGTCGATTTATCGGTCAATGTACATTCATACGCTCACCTATGGCCACGAGCTGCGGCTGCTGACAGAGAGGATACAAGCAGCAGAAATGATCTTCCACTAAAGGGTGTCTGGGCTCTCCCGTAGAGATAGAAAATTATGACCAAGTCACTATCGGCAAAACTAAGGAACCTTCACAAAGCACTTAAAAACCCAGATTTTACATATCTCAGCAGCCACAAATACTTGTTAAAAAATAAAAATCTCTGTCTGCCAGGTCACCCCTGAAACACCTATGACATCAGAAGCAAACATAATTTATTAAGCTTTAATATATAAATGTTCACTTAATCAGAATGTATTCTTACGTGCATTGTACATGCCCAAACAGTGATTAGACTTCATTGCCTGTTATCTGTCAAAGGTTTATGTAAACACATCGACTCTCCTTATTTGTAATTGACTCAAAAGGTGAATAGATTTAAGTGTTTAATTTTTTTATTATTATTTGTTAGTTGTCCTTTCAAGTTAATCATCGTTTTGACCACAAAACTGCAGCAATATTGACAGATTATTCCAGGCCATGATCACATAAAATTAAAAATCCCATGTGACCTCCTCCTTGAACTGTTGCATTCACAAAATTTTCAGTAAACTTGACCTCTGACCTTGAAGTCAACGTGACCAAAATTCAAACTTGTCTGAGTTTTTTAGTAGATGTACCTATGGCATCAATTTGAAAATCCTAGAAGACATCGTTAGACCTTGAGGTCGAGGTCAGAGGTCAAGTTCACTGAGATTCGAACTTGTCTGAGATTTTTAGTAGATGCATCTTTGGTATCAATTTGAAGTTGAAAGTCGGCCGCCTGCCCACCCAGCGCAGTGACGACAATACCCCATCAGCCCTTTTAGGCTGAGGAGTAAAATCGATTGTCTCTCGTTTCTCTCCGCATCATTTCAGCACCAGTAATTAAGTGTAGTGGATCCAATTCCATCTCCTAAACGCTTTGCATCCTCTGCTTTAACTGCTGGGATTCACCTTCAAAATATTTATGCCTGGCGATGAAACCCTCGTCCAGTTTTCAGGTAGGTGCAGGATTTGTCAGTGCGGTCGCAGAGTAGCGCAACATTTGAAACGAAGCAGCCGATACAAGTGTGATGGTACGGTAAAGCAGGGATTTCTCCGATTGGTTCTGCATGTGAAAAATGTTCTCAAGAACTGAAAACAAGGCCTGAAGAAGAGCATTTAGTGGCCTTTATGACTTAGTATTTATGAAAAATGTTTTCCCATTTTCACCCAGCTACACGTATAATCCACAGTACAGTTATCACAACATGTGTTGCCATTCTGGGAAAAATAGAAAATCTTAAGCTTAATTTTAAGAACACAAGAAAAAAATGGATAAATCAGTAGATTAAAATATATATATCACAATCTGGATAATTCCTGGTACAAAATCAAATTCCTGGAATTCACCAGCCATAGCAAACTGATGAACTCTAGCAATATGAGAGTGTTCATGGCTGGATTTTGCCTTTAGGCTTTTGATTATTTTCTGCTGCAGTAACCATGAGAGGACCTTTTTGAGATCCTCTTCAGTGGAGGAACTCTGCTTTCTTTGGCTGCTGACCAGCTGCCTTCGGGTCTTTGCCAATCATGGTTTATCACATCATGCCCCACAAGCTGCCTTGAAATAAACTCCCATTATGTGCCAATATTGTTTTTACTGTTTTGAACAATGACAACTTAAAGAAAAGAGGAAGGAAACTGATTTAGCTGTGGAACTGCCGACATTCTCTAGTACTCTAATAAGAGGGCGATTTCAACAGAAGCTGCTCCCTGCCCATTTCTGAACATTTTTTATTTTGCAGTCAGAGCTGCTGTACGTTGGCAGGGAACTGGTCGTTACTAGATTTGCACAGGAGGGAACATCCCTGTCCAAAATACACAGTCCGATGCCAGAGAGGACAGAGGAAGCTGATGCAGCACAAATCCAGCACAAGGAGAACTGATAGGAAAAGATTAAACTAAGGAAAGTCTAAACTGTTATTACGTGGGCAGCATTTAATGTGGTTTCTCATCAGGACCACTATCTCATATATGTTATCGTGTGGCCAGTGATGGTGTAGCCTGACCTGGCAGCGCAGGCTGAAGCTTTCCTCCGCGTGGGCGTGCGTACTTACTCCATGAATAACCGAAGCCACGGCGTCTGTGACCTGGCTGGGAGCACTGGGGCTGCTCATGGCTCTGCAGTAGAGTCGTTGCTGGAGAGGCGCTGGAAAGCTGGTTTAGACTGGTGAGGCTTTAGCCCTTCTCTTTCTCACTGGGACTCAGACAGCTTTTGGGCAGCATAACCTGGAACCAGATGCAGATCAGGGAGTTAAATCACATGATGACAGATGTAAAACTTTAACAAGAGCAAAAAAGCCTCTGAATATGAAGCCAGAAAGTATGAGGACAGTGACATGCTTGAGATTTAAATGCAAATTTTCAGCTTTAAACTTTCTTTTCCAGGCTAGCGGGCTGTCCTAGTCAGTCACAGTTCAACTGATCATGTGATTAACTTTATGAGGATGAATCTAAAAGGTGAACAGTTTCTAAAATAAGGTCTGTTCTGGGGGAAGTAATCAACAGATTTCTTTTTTTTTTTTTTTATTCTGCATTAGTTCTGCCCTACAGAACTTCCCAAACACCGTTCAAGGTCATTGAGTATTTCAGCTGGATAAGATAAGATAAGGGCCAGATAACGCTACTGTTACTGTGTAGAGGAGCCTTTGATAAGTGGCAGCACGCGCCTCAGCCTCCATCTCCGTCACTCCTGAATCCCCGTCATGCACACACAAGGACTCAAACGTTATCGTAATTCAGATGGAGAGACATGCATCCATTTTCTTCCACTAATCCAATTCAGGGTCGCTGGGGGGCTGGAGCCTATCCCAGGTGCCACAGGGCACGAGGCAGCAGATACCCTGGACAGGTCGCCAATCTGTCGCAGGGATAACACAGAGAGCCACACAACATTTGTACTCACATTCTCACCTCTGGGCTATTTGCCACTTTTCATTTCAAAAGTGGCAAATTAAGTGGCTCTGATCCTTCTTTTTGGTTAGTATGACTATAAACTGAATATCTTTGGCTGTTGGTCAAAGCAAGAAATCTGAAGATGCCATCTTGAGTATCAGAAAAGGTTTTTTCCCCTTTTCCTTTTTAAATAAATTAACTTGTGAAATACATTAAGGGGGGGGGACATGTCACTGCCATAAAATGTAACCTTATTGTTAGACTACAAAAGATCAACCAACATTGTAACCAAATAAAGCAAACTTGTCACTTTTGTATATCAGGCACCCACAGGCAAGCGTCCCACTTGCAACATTATTAACACGACAGAGCAGCGGGAGGGCCCTCTCTTGGTTCATGTTCTGCCAAAAGCGGCTGTGCTGACTTTCTTGAAACAGCTATCAAAGAAATGATAAGCCTCCTTAGTGCCTGAACACAATCATATCACTGACCTTGTTTCACAGTAAAACATTTCATAGAGGTTTCGCTGAAGTGCAATCATTGACGTGAAATCTAATTTAAAGGCAGACGTGAACTTTTGTTTGGATAAGGATTTAATAAAGATACTTCACTGCACCAAATGTTAATTAAATGTGTAGTTTGAGATAGTTCCATCCATGCGGCAGTGGTAATAAAAGAGTCAGTCTGAGTTAGATTTGGGTGTGCATGAAAATTACTTTCTCAGTAAACCTAGATCCCACCGCAGTGGAGGAGGCAGAGCTGGCTACACAGGGATAAAGTTACCAAACCCTGGGATTCTGGGCGAAAACTATGGGAACCAGCTCATCCACCTTAGGGCATGTCTGTAATCATACCTTTAGGATAACAATAATGATCAGAAAAAGAAAACAATAACGACTGCAATTGTCTTTTCGAGCAGGTAGGCTAAAAACAACGTGGTCCTCTGTCTGCCATCAGGTACACTCGGACTGAATAAAAGAAAACTGGTGGGTCCCTTGTTTAGGAACTAAACTGACCAAAAAAGACACTAATCCATCACATCTTTCCAGAATCATCCAGAAGTCTGGTACTTTGCAAAAGAGCGTCTTAGATGAGGAGGATGGAATTAAATTTTTTTTTTTTTAAAGCTTGAAAACCTTTCCGTGCTAGACTTAGTCATGGCCTCTAAATGTGCACACACAAAGCTTTGGGAAATCTTATCCTTCAGGGAGGAAGGAAGTATGAAAACAGGAAGAAGGTAACTGCAACAGACAGATGCCTGTCAGAAGGAGCTGTAAACGTATTTTAAAAAATAGAACAAGTGCTTTCCGGCTTTCTTTCTAGCAGCTGAACAGTGTGTATGTGTGGACCAGACTTAAGCTTCAAGTATAACCAAATTACCTGAAATGTTAGCCCACAGAAAGCAAGGAGCACATTATCAAAACGGTTATTTGTTTTTTGAAAGATACATACTCACTTGGAGTTTGGTTCCAACGACAGGTTTCATAAAAGTTTGGACAGGAACATGTTTACCACCGTGTTTCATCACCGTGTGCCACAAGTTTCTTCTTTAAACAATACTTTTGGTAACTGACGAGACTTTTTGCCATAGTTTTAAAAGCCAAATGTTTTCCCCATTCTTGCTTAATACAGGACTCTAGCTACTTGACTAGTCAGGGTTCCTTTGCTGTACTATGCATTTCAAAATATGCTAAATCTTGTAAGTTGGTGAAAGGTCAACATGCAGCAATTAGGCACTTACTACAGAGCTGTGCTGCTGGAGTACATGCATAATGTGGTTTGCCATTATCTTGATGCAAAAAGCAAGGCCTTCCCTGTGAAAGTCCTTGCTTGAATAGCAGCATACGTAAATCCCAACCATGTAAGCACAGCATTAATGGAGCCTTCATAGATGTGCAAGTTAAACATGCTGTCCTGTGAACTGTATACAATAGTCTGGATGATTCATCTCCTCAAATCTTGCTACCTTAAGTGATTATAAATGTGCTCTAGCCACCTGGAGCTTGTTTATACATGTCTTCTTTGCATGGTAGTTGGATTTGTGGATGTGTGTTGTGTTCAGTGAATGTGGCCTCCTCTGACTGCGTTATTCAATTCAATTTTATTTATATAGCACCAAATTGCAACGGTCACCTCAAGGCGCTTTATATTGTAAGGTAAAGACCCTACAATAATTACAGAGAAAACCTAACAATCAAAACGACCCCCTATAAGCAAGTACCATGGCAACAGTGGGAAGGAAAAACTCCCTTTAAACAGGAACAGACCTCCAGCAGATTCAGGTTCAGGGAGGGGCAGCCGGTTGAGGGTGAGGGGAGAGAAACGGGACAAAAGACATGCTGTGGAAGTGAGCCACAGCAGTTGTATCCACTACAGGGTCAAGTCTGTTTCTATTGTAGGCCCAAAGATCATGTCCATTCAGCAATAGTTTGCATACAGAGATTTTTCTAGATTATTTTATTATAGAAGATCAAATCACTATACTCTTTGAAATTTCATACTCAGAATCATTACTACTAAAGTCTTTCACAGAGTGGTGAACTCTTTCCATTTTTACTTGTCAAAGACTCGCCCTCATTGGGATACTTTTTTTTTAATATGTTATATGGCTGATGGAGGGGGTTCTGGTAATAATGCGAACAGCAGTTTTGAACCAGCTGAAGTTTATGAATGAGTAGAGGTAAACCAAAAAGAAGAGAATTGCAGTAATCGAGGCGAGATGTGACCAGAGTGTGAACCAGAATAGCAGTGCTGTTGAGTGTAAGTGATGGACGCAGGTGAGAAATCTTTTGTAGATGAAAGTAAGCTGACCAAGTGACATTATTGACATGAGAGTGGAGTGATAGGATGCTATCAAGGATAACAACCAGACTTTTAACATGGGGAGAGGGAGAAACTGAGGAGTTGTAAATGTGAATAGAGAAGTTGTTTATCTTGGAGAAGGTGGATTTGGTGCCAACAAGTAGGATTTCTCTTTTGTGACCGTTAAGTTTGAGAAAGTTGTTGGAAAACCAGGAACTGATTTCCTGTAAGACATTAGACAGGGAGGTGGGAGGAGAGAAATTGGGTTTAGCAGAGGTAGAGCTGGGTGTCATCTGCATAGCAATGAAACTGAATGTCATTTTTATGGAATATGTAGCCAAGGGGGAGGGGTCCTAGGACAGAGCCTTGAGGTACACCAGAAGAGGGATGTGTGTGTGGGGGGGGGGGGGGGGCAAA
>JAVDPK010002415.1:462268-472330 GCA_034780415.1 Cichlasoma orientale | reverse complement strand
CCCCCCCCCCCCCCCCCCAGAGGTAATGTCAAGGAGGATGAGGATGGAAAGTAGTCCAATATCAGCAGCCATGAGAAGGTCATTGGTGATTTTAAACAGAGCTGTTTGTAAACCAAGGTGCAGTGTGTGTGAAGGAAACAGTCTTAGTTTTTTAAAGGAGCCAGGGTGTCCAGGAGATTGTGGAGGCCATTGTTGTAGTGGGAGAGCAGTTCTTCAGCAGTGGATGTGTAGTTGATGCTGGGAAGATTTTCTATACCAGTGTCCAGTGCAGTTAGGTTAATGTCCTTAATATTGCAAAATGAAGGACATGAGATAGTTTAGTTCTGGAGAGTGCAACAGTGACATCAAATGAAATAAGCATGTGATCAGAGATGGGGAGATCCACAGCAGAGGAGTTCCAGGGAGTCACACCAGTGCAGCAGATAAGGTCCAGAATATGATCCTTGGAATGGGTGGGAAAATTTATAAACTGCTGCAACCCAAAACTGTCTAGACAGGATATAAAATCTTTAGTGAGGTAGTTATGAGCATTGCAAATATGTACATTGAAGTTACCAAGCAGAATTATGTTTGGGGAAAGGGAGGAAGTGTGTGTGAGGAATGTAGAGAATTCACTGATGAAGTCAGGGTTGGGCTTAGGTAGACAGTAAACAGTGGCACCTATGGTCCAATCAGTTTTATGACAAGAGATTAGTATGACCGATGGGTTGGCACAGAAACAGGTGAGACTTTCCAATTATTGCGATAGATCCTCGTGACACCTCCCCCCATGTCACGGGGCTGACAGGTGTAAACAAACCGAGGAGAAGCTGCCTCATTTAGTTAGGAAAGTCATTCAATTGTTGCCATGTTTCTGTTAGACACAAAATGTCATACTTGTGGTTGCAGATGAGATGAAAGACAGGGCTTTTGCCCAAGAGTGAGCAGATATTAAATAGTCCAAAGTGGAGAATGCTTGCAACAGCAGTGCCCGCTGAGCTGGCCAGGGCGGCCAGCACACTGTGGTCCATCCTCCCTCCTATGGGATTCTCCTGGCTGGCAGTGAGATGAAGACCAGATGGAGTTGATGGGAGTAGAGTCATCAGTGCTGAAGCTTCGACGTGACCCACAGCGGATCCATTTTTGATGAGGAAGATGAGATGTCAGGCAGAGGTGGAAGGCCAATGGTGGGACAGCCAGCAAAAAGCGGAGTTTCAGGAGCTCAGCAGCCGAGTATTGGAGAAGGGCAGTCGAGATGTTTGTCTGCTGAGCCACATGCTGGTTCACTGGATGGATCCAGAAAGGAGGAGTAGCCAAACAAGGGATACGAGCCACAGCATCATAGGTAGGCTACTAGAGCTAATAAAGCCACAAACTACGGATGTTCAAATAACATACTGCCAAGCAGTAGTAGACTTGGAAAGAATAACCATCACAGAAGTAGAGAATACAGTTAAAAAGCTGGAGAGTAGCGGCAGCAATTCATGCCAGCATTCACTTAGCCAGACGTCTTGACGATTTGGACCTGCAGTGACCTGGCAATCCGTTGGATAGGATGGTGATTTTATTTTATTTTTTTAATAAAACACATCTCACCTGAATTTAGATGCCACTTTAACTGACAGGTGCCTAACCACAGACAGATGGACCTCTTTAATGTGTTTTTACCTTTTGAATAATTTTTAATGGTTAACTAATATTGTGGCTTGTTGTGAGGTACTGACCATCCAACAAGTTTCTGCTTCAGTTTGTGTGAGTGAAATGTGTTTTATTAGTCTATTCCTGAGCACTAATTAGCCAATATGCATATCTATGCATTGCTCCCATCTGAGTTATACTTCAGGAAGACATTCGACCGCATCCCTCAGGGCATCCTGTGGGGGGTGCTGCAGGAGTATGGGGTGTCTGGCCAGTTGTTACGAGCCATTCAGTCCCTGTACAACAGCAGCGAAAGCTTGGTCCACATTGCCGATAATAAGAATCGTTTACGTGGGTATTGGACTCCACCAGAACTGCCCTGTGTCACCAATTCTGTTCATAATTTTTTTTTTTTGGACAGAATTTCCAGGCAAAATTCTGGTGAAACTTTTCCACCTTGGTGGCCCCAGAATCTCATCTCTGATTTTGCGGATGATGTGGTTTTGTTGGCTTCATCAGCTGGTGGCCCCCAGCTCACGCTGGAGCGGTTTGCAGCCGAGTGTGAAGTGGAAGGTGCCGACTCCGGGTGAGGGACAAGTTGCTGTCCCAAGTGAAGGAGTTTAAGTATCTCAGGGTTTTGTTCACGAGTGAGGGTAGAAGGAAGCGGGAGATTGAAAGAGATTGGGGCTGTGGCTGCAGACACTGCAACGGTCCGTTATGGTAAAGAGCGCCGAGCATAAAAGCAAAGCTGTCGACTTACCAGTCTACATCCCCACCCTCACCTATGGTCACGAGCCCCGGGTAGTGACCAAAAGAATGAGGTTGCGGTTACATGCAGTGGAAATTAGCTTCTTCTGAAGGATGACTGGCCTCTCCTTTAGAGATAGGGTGAGGAGTGCAGCCATTTGGGAGCAGCTCAGAGTAGAGCCGCTGCTCCTCCACATCGAAAGGACCCAGTTGTGGTGGGCAAGGATGCCTCTTGGGTGCCTCTTGGATGAGGTGTTCCAGGCATGTCCTGTCATTAGGAGGCCCCTAGGGCAGACCCAGGACACACTGAAGAGATATGTCTTGGCTGGCTTGGGAACGCCTCAGCGTTCCCCCAAATAAGGTGGAGGAGGTGGCTGGGGAGAGGGAAGTCTGGGTTTCTCTGCTTAGGCTGCTGCCCCCGTGACCAGGGATGGAGGGATGAATGGATGGATGCTGTGGGATGAATTAGAGCTGAGACTGGGAGCCAGGCTTCTCGTCCAACATCAGTGTTTGATCTCACAAATGCGCTTCTGGGAGAATGTTTATGAGAATTTTTGACCAGACTCCTAAACCTTGGTGAAAGCCTTCCCAGAAGAGTTGAAGCTGTTATACCTGCAAAGGGCCGGCCGATATCATACTAAACCATATGGATTAAGAATGATAAATCACTCAAGTTTATATACTTATGAAGGCACACAAGTGAATACGTTTGGTAATAGTGTATATATTTAAAAAAAACAAAAAACAACACTCATCTACAGAAATTAATCACATCTACCATATTTCACCCGGAAGCTGTACCAATCAGACGATTACAATTTCATACATTTACACTTTTTCTTCAGCGTACACAGCCTGACGATATCCCTAAACATACAGCCATGTAATGGAAAAACCATCTTGACCAGCAGAATTAATAAGTAGGTCTGCAACAGATGGCGTGGCCCCCCAGAGACTAATGATGTCAGCATCATCCATTCAGTTTGGGATTACATAGAGAAGTCATTGCCACAGCCTAAAAAACAGCAGAAGAACTGCAGCGACTTCTCCAAGATCCTCGAGCAATTTAAGTACCCAATTACTTATTGTAACCTTTAAAAGAGGTCACGACCTGTATTGATTTAATTTAGGGTTTACAAAAAACAAGAAAAAGCTTCCATTTGTAGGCTGGTGTAGTGTGTAACACGTCATTTATAGTTTCTGAAGTAATGCGACAATGAATCTCAAAAACTAATGTTTCCTTTGCTCTAATCAACAAGCCAGTCATATTAGGGGAAGGTAAATTGATTGCACCTCAGATTAATCTGAACATGTCCAAAAATCTGACATTTGCATGCTACCTTCAGACGAAGATGATAACAGTGGGAGGGGGATGGAGCTTGACATTTTCTCCTCTCTTAGCTCTTAGATGTGCACTTTGTGATGACTCATCTCTCCCAAAGTGTATGAATGTACCTCCCAGAGTCTCTTTGGCATATTGTAAAATTCCATTGCTGATGGAAAGGCCTCTATAATTTAAAACTTTTGAGAGAAATATTTCTCTACCATCTAATGCATACCACAGACACTTTATGGGTAAATAGGGATCCTTGAAGTCGGCAGGTTATAGGAAACAGGCAGAGCTGTGGATTAGGAGCCAAGAATTGATGATTCAGCGCAAGAAAAAAAAAAAAAAAGAGAGAGAAATAGCTTACACATATCTCCAAACTGCTTATTCTGCACATGAGCGCCTTTCACTTTGATATAATGTAACCTTTTGTGTTAATCATAAACAAAAGGCTAAAAATATCCTGTGCCGTGACCTCATAAAGGCACGAGAACGACAGACGATGGGACAGAGGTTAGGAGGTCAGGAGCCAGGATAAAACTCACGACAAAAGCCCACATGTGCTTCAAACCAGCGTTCTGTCAAGACGCCGCGACCGGGCCCGGCTTCAGTCGGCAGCTTGGCACGTGAACGCCAACCGCAGACTGCGTGCTCATCTACAAATTCTATCAAAAAAGCCATAATTAAAGAACAGTTCAATAAAATGAGCACGCTGCCAATAAAAATGCCCAAGCCCAGAAATAGAAGCTTGATCACAATGTCCAAACCTCAACCAATGCACAGGCCTGTACTTATAAAAGCAGTACAATGACAGGGAAGAAAGGAGAAGTATGAGGTTTCATTAAAGAACAGAGCTTCTCTTTAGCTGACAGTGCATGTTTGAATAGACAATAACATTTTTCCAGAAGCACCGACTGCGTTTCTGTGATTAACCTTCCATTATGAAAAAAAGCCTTGTGTAAACACGTGCACTTTAAAAGAATAAAACTGGCCTGAGTGCAGTGCGGTTTAAGAGGAGAGGACAAACACTTGAGAAAATAAGATCAGCTTTTTGATGCCGCTATAAATGGTAAAATTCTGATTCAACCGCAGCATTTAGAGAGCAATCCCTTCCCAAAAATGTGGTCTTTGAAGGCACCAAATTAGGATTTACAACACTGGAAAAACATGTTTGTGCTACTGAAACACAAGTGGACACAAAAGAGCTCATTTGAAGTTTTAACACCCCCCCCCCCAACTCCACCCAAAATACAAAAAAACCCAAAAAAAAAAACCAAAACTGTAACCTGTGGAGCAGACTTTGATTTGTTTACAGCCGGTTACAGATCACTATGGTTCAGCTCTGAGTCAGCTCTACTCTCACCTCAAACGTTTCATTATCAGGAAGGATTAGACTTGACAAATAACGGCTCAGGT
Source organism: Cichlasoma orientale (assembly GCA_034780415.1). Lineage (NCBI taxonomy): Eukaryota > Metazoa > Chordata > Actinopteri > Cichliformes > Cichlidae > Cichlasoma > Cichlasoma orientale. Next base: position 467,223 of record JAVDPK010002415.1, on the reverse strand, counting down.
TACCCATTTAAGGACTAGCCCGTATGAATAATGAATTAATAGATGACCAAATAAAATTAAAAAAAAAGTCTGTAAAAATGTGGCAAATACGAAAACTTGAAAACCTAGCAACTGTTCAAGAAACACAAAAAGAGATCATTGAGTGTACCATACCTTTGTGTGCTTACTGCAGAGAAGCCACCGCAGACATTGTAGTGCAATTCTGAACTCTGCTGTGAATAGACAGACCTGGGGCTGATCAGAGTGCAGGTAGAAAACAAACAGAGGAAGAAAAGACAGATAAGGAGAAAGGAAAAAAGAAAAAAAGAGAGAGAGAGAGAGAGAGCGCGTTAGAGAGGTGATGTGTCTCGTCGAGCTGAGTGTGCTCTCTCAGACCAACACGCACGGACTGATAACAGCAACCTTCCTCCTCAGGATTATGTTTCCTCCTCCAGCCTGCTGACATGTAGCCATGTGACTCCAGGACCCATTCAACATTGAGTCACAGGCTGTTGCTCAGACACACACACACACACACACACACACACACACACACACACACACACACACGTGTGCAGAAAGTGGAAATTTAGCGATCAATATCTCTCGTTAACGAACCATAAAAGGAGTTTTGCATGTTTTGACAATTTTTCCCCCTTTATGACGTATATTTGAAAGTCCTTGCTTACCGCTAGCTGTGACCGCTTCAGCTAGAGAGTGATTTTCTGCAATTTACCCATGCTTACCCATGTCCTTAAGCTTTCAAATAACCCCATAACTCACAAAACAAACAAAAACAAACAATGATTAGAGGGAAGAATAAACACCATTTTGAGGAGCTGAACTGTTATTTCTGCTTTGTCTTTCTCTCTCAAATGATGCCCCAGCCTCAAAATAATGTTTTTATTCTGTTTCATAGACAGTATAAAAGATGGATGTCGTTTTCTGCATCTGAAAAAGTTCAGGCAATGCAGAAGCCTTAAACCTGCATTCTTTTTAGTCCCCATCAGGGTCTATTTCTCCTCTGCCTTTCACCGGCTCCCTTAGGGACCACCACAGTGGAACATCTGCCTCCATCTCACCCTCTCCTCCTCTGTCACACTAACCCTCTGCAAGTCCTCCTTCACTACATCCATTAATCTTCTATGCTCTTTCCTCGTTTCCTCCTGCCTGGCAGCTCCTTCAACATCCTTTATCCACTATATCTACTATAACTCCTTTGCACAGGTCCAAACCATCTCAGCCTTGCTTCTCTGGCTGCAAAAAGACTTTTCCCAGAGACCTCTACACAATCAAAACACTTGCTCTGTGACCTCAGTGAACACTTTTCTCAGTTTATGGACTCACTTGCTCATTTCTGGTCAGAAGGGAGGACTAGCCAGGATGTGCGTACTTGTGTCCTCAGTCTTATTGTCAGATCGGCAATTAGCCAGTCGGCGCTATGGGAGTTCCTAATGATGTTTTGTCAAGTGTTGTCCAGCTGCACGCTGAGACAGAGATTTTAAACGCCTTTGCTCGCTTGTTTTCAGCACTTCAAAGTCACGGGTACAGCAACAGGAGCAACATACTGGATTGTTTGTAACTTTGCTCCACTCTTAAGACGCAGACATAACCAGCATGTTGGCACAGCCATGTATTAGCATTGACTTGAAGTGACATTAAATTCTAGCGGTTTCTAGTGAATGAAAAAGTAAATTCCCAACTCCATGAAAATAGGTTAGTATGGACACGAGGTGTGCCCAAATTCAGGAGCTCCTTTGAACATGTCAAAGTGGCTAGAGGAACACTATCTGCCTGGACCCGCATCCGAGCCTGGACCGAGATCGTGGCAATATTATGGATAATTAATACTATTGTGTACATAAACAGACCAAGGTGAAACAAATGTAGACAGGCTGTGATTACTGTTTGTTTTTCAGGCAGTTGCTTGTAATATTCAGATGATATTCAATGTTTCAAATGCAACATGAGGAGATCCCCAAAGCAACAAGTCATCTTCAAGGAAACATGAATGCAGTTGTTGCTGAGACATTTACTTCAAAAGGACAAATGTCAACTTCATGAAAGAGCTGCAGAAAGTGTAAGGGGATTTCTAAAGTCACCAGTATTGCTCCAATAAATGGTCCGAAAAAAAAAAAAAAAAAAATCACATCACATGAGGGTTACACACAGTGCTTCCTATGCATCTCTTCCCAAAATATCCATGACAAATCCCTATCTCAATCTAAAAGGGTGACAAAGTCATGTGACACGCAAACGTAACAGGTGACCAGCTGGCAAAGAACATGAGATGCAGTATAACAAAAGCCTGCAAAAGCAAACGAATGGGGTCTGATAACACAGACTGCAGGACGGGGAGTGTTGCATTACACGCAGGCTCTCTTTAGTACATTGCTGGCTAACTGAAGCTCACGTGAATGAGACTGCAAAGTTACCAACCAGCCTCTGAGCAATAACATCAATCAGTTATTAATATTACGAAATAAGCAGCGTCTGTGATTTCAGACGCTGCACATTAAAGCTTTACAAAAAAGCAACACAGAAGAAAATCAAGTAAAACCTGCTGGGAATTATGTGCCGCAAGTGTAAACTACTGAGCCACTCTGTCTTAAGGTCAAAGGTTAATGAAATTAATGCCTTTAAATCATGCAGTTGGAGCGTCCTGTGAACACTTAAACCTTTTTTATTATTAGGATTAAGAGCATCTCTTTCTCTGTGAATGTGATTCATATTTAGTGAGGTTTTCTTTATATTCTGAGATCTTATTGTTCACTTTATTATAATAATAAATTTTGATGTGGTGAAGCTGGACATGCCAGGTCACCCTTTACATTGTTTTAGATATTAGGAGATTCAACTTTAACATCATATAAGCTTTTCTTGCTTTTTCCATTTCCTTCATTATTGTTTATTATCTTAATTTGTTCTTATTTGCTAAACACTTGTTATTTTGACTTTTTGGCACAATACAGGATGCCTGCTTTTATTTCTAGCACCCTCTGTGGGTTATTTACCACATCACAGGTGTTTGTAGACCGTCCAGGACTGGTTTTCAGACCCTGATGAAGACACGTTGATTTGTTTCTTTCTGACAATATTATTTTACCTGCAAACAGACTGCCTTGCTACTTTTCTATAGTTATACCTGCACCACATGATATCTAGTACAATACTGAGCTGAGTACCTTGAGCTAACTTTATATTTTGCTTGGAAAATGGGTGCAGTGATTTATTGAAACGTGTGCAAACACACACAGAAATGCAGTATATGAAAGGCAAAAACAGAGAGTCGGAGGGTCTAAAGTTTTTCAGTTGCATCTCAAGTCTTGCTGTTTGCCTAATGAGCATCAGTAATAAATATAGATTATTTAGGCGCAACTTTGTTCCTTATTTTTTTTCCATTGGCAAATAATTTTACAATACTTTTATTGTTCAATAAGCAGCTACTAGAACACAGAACACACCAAGAATGCCTATTCAATCAGTTCATTCCACTTTGATCTGCCGACAAACTGAAGTGATTTTCAGGTGTCCTTTATTAGGCTGCGGGACAGACTTTAATGTTTAAATGGTTCCACTTTAAGGTTTCAGAGCTCTAATGTGCAGCCGTCACCTCAGTAATAAACACTAGCACTGAGAGCGCACTCGGCCATAAAATAATTAACTGGAATTAAAATGTTTATTTTACTGCTCTGTGCGCTAAATCGCCAGTTTAATGATTTGCTGCAGCATTCGTCTCTTGTCTTTTTTACTACAGCGTTACATTTTACTGGGATATTTTTATGTTCTTTACAGATTTTTAATCTGATAACGTCTCTGGAGTAGATGACACTCGTAGGGATCCTTTTTCTGTGGACGAAAAGTTACGTGACCCATGAAACACCCCCGAGTGTTCACCGCTTTGATGTGAACACGCAGGGGGAACCCTGGGTTAACTTAGAACCCGCTTTGTGTGACCGCTTACCCTGATCACCAATATTAGGGTAAGTGAAGCTAAATAATGAAAACATACCCTGGGTATGTTGAACTCGCTTCATAGTACAGCACAGGATCAAAATCTGAAACCTTTTCTGTGTTCATAATTCCTTCAATTTTTTTTTTTTTTTTTTTTTACACAAAGACTCCCAACGCTACAGCCCCAAACCACGACAGAACCTCCACCCTGTTTTACAGATGGCTGTTGTACCTCTCTCCTGATCTCCCATGCACACATATTTATGATGATTTGAACCAAAAATGTCAAAATTGGATTCATCCCTCCATCAGACCTGCTGCCATTCTTTTACAGTCCAGTTCTTGTGTAATGTGGCATACCTCAGCCTTTTCTCTCTGCTTCCCTTCCTTACAAATAGCTTCTTGACAGCCGCCCTTCCACTGAGACAATTTCTGATGAGGCTTCAGCAAACAGTAGATTGATCAACTGAATCCCCAGATTCATCTCTCAGGTCCCGTCAGGTCTTTGCTTGATTTTTCCTATATTTTTTTTTTAACGACATGACTTTCAGATACTGTTCATCTGCTGTAAATAGTTTTTTTAGGCCTGCCACTTCTTCTTTTGCCCTCTACTTATCCATTTCCTCAATTTTTTAAGGGCACACTGCACTCCATGCTGAGATGTGCCATGTTTTCAGCTAATAGCTCTTTGGGAATCACCTCATTGGTGCAAAAATACAAGTTTATGTCTGTCAAACTGTTATCCTTAGCATTTTTTTTTAGAGCTTCAGCTAAAGAAATGGGAACAAATGATGTATTTTTGCAACAGGCTGCTAGTAACAAAACATTTCTAAAGATACAATTTTAAATGGGTTTTTTACTAAGTCGCCTGTTGTGTATAAACACAACAATGGCGTCTCATCCCTTGAGATTGGTGCCTTTTTTTTATGCGTGAATTTTTCATAGGTCAGTGTTAAGTGGCTTAGCAAACAAACCCAAAAAAAAAAAAAAACAAAAAAAACATGCCTGGGAAAATGGTCAAG
>JAVDPK010002415.1:404406-435845 GCA_034780415.1 Cichlasoma orientale | reverse complement strand
TGTGAAAGTAAATATGTTTGGTACAACAGTGCATTCAGATTATCATTCTGATTGCAAAACTGCCAGACATGACAGGCCAAAAAAGAAAAAAAAAAAAGTAGTTTTATTCAGCGTGCTGTATAATCAACATATTTTCCTTCTTCTGTTGGTGCCTTTAAGGTTTGAAGAGCCTGTGTTTCTTGTCCCTGGACCAGACCAAAGTGACAGATGCTGGGATGGTACTGTATCTCCAGTCAGCTCCTTCCTGCCTCTCTCAGCTGAGCCTGAACCAGACAGCAGTGACTGAAGCCACTCTAGCAGTGCTCCCCACCTCTGTGCCACAGCTGCGACTTCTCAGCATCAAACAGACTAAAGTACTTTACCTCTGTTAACCCGGTCCGTTCCACCAGCGACACCGATCTGCTCTTTACTTGCCTTCCTGTGTGTGTTTCTTCCAGGTTAAGGATGTGACAGCTCTAGCAGCGATGTCCAGCCTTCAGACTCTTAACCTGGATGGGACAGGTGTGACAGAGGCATCTCTGGAGCACCTTGCTACTCACCCTGCCCTGACTTCCCTCAGTTTGGGGGGAATCTCGGTTGTAGATGGCAATCACGCCCTTCAGATCATCTCAGGTTTGTAGAATGTGAAGGAACATTAAAAAAGTGAGTTTGAAACTGCGTTATCAAAGTCTGCGGTGAATCTGTGAGGTGTCTGCTTTCCTTCTAGGTCTGAAGTTGAGTCACATCACGCTCCCTGGACGCCACTCTGTGACAGATGGCGGACTATCATTTCTCTCTAGACTGACTCTGCTCTCAGAGCTGGACCTGACAGACTACACACAAGTCACAGACCAGGGAATCAGCCAGCTCTCCACCTTGACCAGGTCCTTCCCACACTTACTGATGTCATCCTAACAGGTTTTTTTGTAGTTAAAATACTGACAGGAGTTTTGTGTGTATTTTGTGTAGGTTGAAGAAGCTGTCACTTAGCAACACTCAGGTGACAGATGCAGGGCTTTCCTCTCTGCGAGGCCTGCAGGAGCTGCAGGAGCTCTGTTTGGATCGGACTGCAGTCACCAGCCAAGGAGTGGCCGATCTCATCATCTGTCTGCCGCACCTCCAGGTGACTTTCCCATTAATTATGTTTGTATAGTTGTTTATCTGTCAGTTGTACGGCAGAACGTTAATTTTACTCTCAAGTGCTATCCAGGTGTAGCTTTAACCTTGTGTATTTACAGTGGATTTAACACCCAGTTTAATGGTTTCGCGAGACATTTGAAATTCAGGATTTCACGTTATATGCCACATGTGTCAAACCCAGAGACTTGAGCCATATACATCCTTGGAAAATGTGAACCACGTCTATAATAATGTGACCAAGATTTACAAAGATTTACCAAGAAAGTGATTACAGAGGTCAAGACTGGTGGGCATTAAAAAGAAAACAAGTTTAAGGTATTTCTGCATTGATTCACTCTTGAAACCCAGAAGTTACACCTATCTTTTATACCGTCTATCACTGTACATGACATCGATGTGTGGGACATACATGTTTGATTAAATTCAGTCCCTGGATGGGATTCTCACTTCACAGTTTGGCCCTTAGGGAAACTGAATTTAACGCCCCTGCTCTCTGCCCAGATAACCTACTTGTTCTGTAATAGCTGGGCTTTTTTGTTTTGTTTTTTTCGTTGCAGGTGTTGGGGTTGGCCAGCACACGAGTGGGAGACAATGTGGTGAGGAGAGGTCTGGTCCGCTGCAGTCAGCTTGTTAAGCTTAATCTCAGCCGCACGCGGATCACAGACCACGGTAACGTCCAGCTCTAAACTGGTCTTTAATGTAATATCGTTGCTTGATCGGATGAATAGTCTCAGTATATGTTCCCGCCTTCCCCTCAGGTCTGAAATTCCTGAAACACATGCGCCTGGCTCAGGTGAACCTGGACGGCACTGGGGTGAGTCTGATGGGAATTGCTAACCTGCTCTCGTTCACCAACATCAGCAGTATTCGGGCCAGTAACACTCGCACCATTCCCCCTGACGACGTCTCAGACGAGGAGTTGGAAGCCCAGTGAGCATAGGTACCTTCGGCTGGACCATGTTGTCGAGTGGTGCGACCACATGCTGCCTCCAGGACCTTCTGGACACAGCATAACTGAAACACTCCTATTTGCACTGTTTCAACAGCAGCTAGTGCCGCTAATCTGTCAATCGTGCACGCTAAGTTGAAACCATCAACGGGAGCATTGTGTTCAACAGCTCCTTCATTTCTAACGTTTACATATACAGAATTAATCACTATTTAGTACTCTGCAGCCCCAAATGCCATCTGAAAAACTTTATAGCTTTATGCGCAGCTTTACAGCTTGGAGCAACCTGTGTTTCTCCAGGGGCCTGTACTACGAAGCAGTTTCAGTTTCGTAGCCAGGATATCTTTTCCATATCTGGCTTCCATTTGCCCCAGCAGTCAGGCTAAATGGTAACACGAAGGTGGTTTTTAACTGGAAAAGTCAAACCCAGGGTTTAAGCACGTTCACATGGTTGTGAAACATGGATAGGTCTACTGGCAGCAGAGTGATGTGCTGGATAAAGATTGTAAAAGTACTGGAAGAATATGAATAAAAGAGCTACTGCAGCCAAAGCAACACTATAATATTACTAAAGCATAGCCTATCTCAATCTAGAAAAAAAAACTGTGTAAGTTATTGAACTTCTCAGTATCACAGCTCCATCAGGCTCATGTAAGGCCTGTGGAATATGTTACCATGGCGATATAGCCCAGAAAGAAGCGAACCGCCTGTGTTACCCTGAAGCTTCATAGTACAGTCCTCAGGTTGGAGCCAAGAGGCAGAAATGAACTTTGTGTTGAGAATGTACAACAGAGCATGTATTGACTAACAGACTTTATTTAGATATTAAATGAGAATCTAAATAACAAATAGCCAGTTAAACCAAATATGGTTGAAGTGTTTTGGAGGGATGTGAAAGCAGATAAGGTCTTCCACTGACATCTGCATTGAAATTAACTTTAAATTTGGAGCTGTATTCATGTCATGTTGGATTTACCAGTAGAAGTAATTAACTCTTTTTTAGCTTGAACCTTTGATGCTAGTAATTGTAATGTTAGCAGATACCTATATTGATAGTACAAATGTTAAGGATTTGCAAAAGTTTAATAAAATGTGAGCCATGGTACAGTGTTAAGATACCAGAATTACCCCCAAAATTGGATGCCTCACTTTGACATGAATATAGCTTTTAAGTAAAAAATTATTTAAAACTCCAGAATGAAGACTTCATGATAGTTTTGTAACCTGCAGCTTGCATGGATGTTAGATCTTACCACCTAAAAATTGTAGGTTTTATTTTAGCTGCATCCTGGTGATGCACTGACCTCAGTTGTCTTTTATAAGTAGCCCTCATTGTCAGTTATGCCAAGAAATGCCAATGTTTGTTTGTTTTTTTGGAAAGTTTAGCCATTTTCAGCTACATCAGTGAGCCTCATTCAGTGGAGTGTTAGTGGCTGTAATATAACGATCTATGCAGCCATGGGGCTCACAGCAGGACCCAAAGCAACTTCTTTAACCCCTTAGTTTTTTCCTGTTTACAGAGATGTGAAATTGTTTATTTTCCCTAAAAGACTGATTTTTTTGGATACAAAAGCTGTATTCATTACAATTAACAATAAAGTCTTCTTAAAGTAAATTGCTGTTTTCAATGTTCCATTTATTCAGACAAACTTATTGCATTACATTGTTAAATAAGGCAGAACTGCTCTTTTACATGGGGGGGTGGGCAGGGGGAGAAAACAACTTTTTAATATCATAAAATATGACCTAAAAGCTGCTGCATACATGTTGGGATAAACATAACATCTGGAAAAATTAAAAAAAAAAACTTTCCTATGAAGACAGCACAATGGAATGCATTCCAAAATGCACCAAGTTGCTTCAGGTGAATCAGCCAATCAGAGTGCAGCCTGAGGTGATGGGGGGGGGGGGGGTCAGGTACAGCACGGTGTAGCACTGTCAAACCGATGGAAATGGTACATGTACAAGAGATGTGTCAAATAAGATGCATAAGAGATGTCAGTTCTGGTTGTTACGTTTCCTGCTCATCCCTTCAGGAGCTTGCAAGTCAAATCCATGATGCGAGATGGAGGACTGGCTTAGCGCACTTCTAGATGTCATGGGCCTGCTGCTTTTCGATCTTTGATTTCAGATGCTCCTTGTATGCCAGGATGTCCATCTTCCACTTTGTGATGGCCTGATTCTCACACACCCATATCTCCTGAGCCACCTGCAGCAAGGAAGACCATCAGTACAGCGTCGCTTCTAATTGAGTATTAAATTAATGCATCAAATGATCAATACATACTTGCTGAATTAGCCTGAAGTCGTGGCTAACGAGCATCATGCCACCCTCAAACTCGTTGATTGCTTCTGCCAGTGCGTCAATAGTCTCAATATCCAGGTGATTGGTAGGCTCGTCGAGGAACAGCATGTGAGGGTTCTGCCAGGCCAGCCAGGCAAAACACACCCGGCACTTCTGACCATCTGACAAGTTCCTGATTGGACTAACCTGCAAGATGTTTCAGATGTCAGTCTGAATGGTAGCAGAGAGGAGATAAAATTACAGGAAGTTCTGGGAAAGTATCCCCTTCCTACCTGCTGTTTCCCAGTTAGGCCATAGCGACCAATGATCTTCCTCATCTCCTCCTTTTCTTTGATCTCAGGGAAACACTTCATCATGTACTCCAAAGGAGACAAGTCCAGCTCCAGCTGCTCAGTCAGGTGCTATAGCAAAAAAACAAAAACATTTATCTTTAATTGTACAATCCAGTTCACATTTTGTGTCTGGCATGCCATGAATTTGCCCCTCATTGAGCCTGAGCATTATGTTAAAGATTTCCTTGTTTTACCTGGTGATATCTGCCAATCTTGACGTGAGAATGTTTGCGGATCATGCCATCAGAAGGGAGGAGCTACAGAGAAAAGGAGAATAAAGCTCATCACTCTGAAATCAACTGCGAGTAGGTCCGAGCTGAATGTAAAGATGCCTACCTCTCCCATAAGCAGCTTCAGCAGTGTGGATTTCCCAGCTCCATTGGGTCCCACCAGAGCCACTCGTGTGTCCAAGTCAATACCAAACTCCAGGTTTTTATATATGTACGGCTAAAGGAAAACAAAGTGAGCATGACAAATCCATATTTTAAATGAGGGGGAAACAAAAACAAAAAACACTATACTCACTGTATTGTCACTGTACTTGAAGCTCACATTCTGAACCATGATAACAGGAGGAGGAATCTTCCCACAGGGAGGAAAATAAAATGACAGAGTCTGTGGGAAACAGGAAGAGGTTAGTACTATGTTGGTAATTTTCACCACTAAACCACAGTCCCTAAAAGACACGTGTTACTGATCAAAAAGTTGGCTAAACAACTGCCTGGCTGTAAGCGGAGCAGCAGTTTCCAAGCTCACTGTAGAATGAGAGGCAGAGCTTTCAGCTAGCAGGCCCTTCTGTGGAACCAGCACTCAGTTGAGGTTCAGCAGACAGACACCCTCTCTACTTTTAAGATTCCTCTCCTTTTCCCTCTCACAGCAGATGGCTGCCCCTCCCTGAGTCTGGCTCTGCTGTAGATCTCATCCTTTTAAAAAGAAGCTCTTCCTCCTCGCTGTTTAATTGGATTCTCTCTTCAGTATTGCCAAAGGGTTTACCTTACACTATAAAGTGCCTTGAGACTACAGTCATTGTGAATTGGCCCTATAAATAAAATTGAATTAATAGGCCACAGTTACTGTACCTTGTCATTCACAACTTTTTCAGTCAAGCCTGATGCGACCATCTTCTGCAGCGTCTTCTCTTTGCTCTGCGCCTGTCGCGCCAGCTTTGCAGAGCCGTGACCAAATCTGGCTATGTAATTCTAGAGGATCAGGATGTACAAAGATCAATGAGTGCAAGAGTTGATATAGCCACAGAGTAGCAGTAACAGCTTTATAAAAAAAAAAAAAAAAAAAAAAAAAAAAAAAGTTGCTCCTGAGACACTGCTTAGCTGAGGTTATAAGCAGTCTCTATACCACTCGTGTAGTGACAACATTTGACCACATGGTGTCCCTCACTTTACCTTCATGTGTGCTATCTGGTCCTGTTCCCAGTTAAAACGCTTCATCTGGTTCTCTTCCAGCTCCTGTCTGGTCTTCACATACTGGTCATAGTTACCCTTAAAATGGAAATAGATTTGTACTGTCATGCAACAGGGTGGCACACAGATACATATTTAGCAACAGCTTGCCTCTGGTTTCCTTATTCAGCAATATGTGATTTTATATATAGGGCAGTCCATTCAGGATACTTAAGATACTCCACGGCATGCTCAGAGTGCTTTCCTTTCAGCTGCATGCCCTTACCGTGTAGTACTTCAGTTTCTTCTGATGCAGGTGAATGATGTTGGTACACACACCATTCAGGAAGTCTTGAGAGTGTGAGATGAGCACGAGGATTCGCTTAAACCTGACAAAACCATTAAGTTGATCAAAATGCATCTCAAGGCATAACTAATAGACTGTTAAACAAATGAAGCAAGGAGAAACGTACGATTTGAGCTCCTCCTCCAACCACACACAAGCGTCCAGGTCCAAGTGGTTAGTGGGCTCATCCAGCAGTAGCATGAAGGGCTTGATGAACAAAGCCCTACAAAGATGACAAACAGCTGTTAGGTTTGAATTCATCGGTAATTTTTTACTTATAATTTGTGCTTTGTATTTCAGGAATAACAAATAGACTTTTAGAACCAAATGTAGTTGGCAGAAGCACAAGAAGCAATTATACCTAGAGCACATAAAGTTGAACTGGTTACTACACTAACCAAACTGGAGAACAGACCTGTTCTGGGGGTGTACTAATTGATGATAATCTCAAAGATCAACGATAACTTGCCAATCAAAGCGACGTTTAACCAATTTCCCCATTAATACCATTTTCATGAGATTCAAAATAAGCTTAAATCAGTCTTGTTATAGCTTGATGCTTCCACCTGGTCATGTATCCAAATTCAGCAACACAGTATCTGGCTACACAGATTCAGTGTGCAAAGCAGCTTCATTAAATGAGAGCAAAACAGGACATTTCTCTCTGTTGGTTTTGTTTAAATATAGAAGTCATTGTAAATCTGCATGTGCAGAGAAGCTAGTTTATCTCCTCCCCTTACCACATTGAATTACTGTGGAGATATGAGAGACATTTCATAGGACAAAAAATAAATAAATAATAAAAAATATTGAAAGGCTTAGAGCAAAAAAAACAAACAAACTTAAGACTTAATACCATTTTGGCTGTCATGCCAATACCTATTAGAATAGCCTCAATCATGCATTGTCAAATGTGAGATGCTGGAAACAAGATACCTTGTGCATCACTCACACCAGCAATGTTGAGAGAGTGCTGTTGCGTTTCTTGTGTTTGGGCAACACATTATGCATTATGGTGAGTTCACAATGCTACCTTAATGGATGCATTGTCACTTCCTCCTCCCCGACCCTGCCCCGTATTGGTTATCGGTGATTACACAGGGGAAATTATAACTCGTGCCCGTTTTGGTTCCCTGTATGGTAGTGAAGTCAGTACATGCTGCTACACAGTTTGCTTTATCTTAAGTATGTATTGGTCATTTGGACAAGGGACATGTGATCACTCAAATGAATGCTGGGAGAGATGAGCATGGCTGGCAAAGTACTAAACCCTTTGTCTTTACCTGGCCAGAGCAACACGCATCCTCCACCCTCCACTGAAGTCCTTCAGTTTCTTCTGCTGCATAGCAGTGGTGAAACCCAAACCGTGGAGGATCCGAGAGGCTCGCATCTCTGCCTTGTCTGCATCCAGCTCCTCCAGACGCTCATACAGCTCCATCAGCTTCTCACACTCAGCTGTTTTAAAAAAAAAAAAAGAAGGGAAATTTATGATACAGCTACAATTAGAAACAGACTGTTCAACTTCCACCAGTTTAACACTCACAGTCTTCATGGGCAAGTCTTTCTGCCTCCTTCTCCAGCATGATCCTCTGTTCATCCACCTCCATGACGCACTGCAAAGCTGTTTTTTCGCTGGGGGCCATCTCCCGGGTCAAGTGGTAAATATCTATGTGCTCTGGAATGGGAATTTCCCGATGCCCGATGGCTGACAACAGCATGGATTTTCCTGGCAGATAAAATTAAAGAAAGATTATTTGTGGTATGCAAAATTAGAACATCTGCTGAAATCAAGTGGCGACAGTCCCTTTCAAGAAGTGTAACAAAAAAATCATGGTGTCAATAAGGGATTCCCAAACTGTGGGCCCTGGCCCTCAGGTTGACTGTAGGAACCATGGGCTGTAAATCTTTTTTTTTTTTTTTTTAATTATTCTAATATTTACAATCAGAAGTATTCAAAACTAAAAATTTTCTCCCCTTTTTATTTCTCTTGATTATTCAGGAACCATAATGAATGGAACACTTCGTTAGTGGTGGAGAAAGAGCACTGGCTATCAGATGAATCAACAAATGAATCACTCCAAATACTCTTAAATATATTTTCTGTCAGGTTGTGTCACGTTGGATTTCATACTTTTACATTATGTGTATAAGTGTTTAATTATCCAGTGTTAAAATACCAGAATACTGGCCAACAATTTGCTATCCATACTTCAATTCATACAATTGTTTCTTCATAGATAGGACTGTTAATTTGCATCACTTTGTGACAGAATAATTCTCTATGAGGCCATTTTTAAATTTAAAAAAAGCAAAATATTTGATCTTAAACCCTGTCGTTGCATGTTGCTCTGTAGCGGACGGATGGCTGCTAGTGGTCGTTCTAGGATCTGTTTTCTAGTGTACTTACCACCCTCCTTATATGCCTCCCTCATTGACATTTGCTGAAATCGCTGACCCTGAAGTTGAGAAAGGTTTGCTAATGCTGACTTTCTATGATTCTCGTGCAGGTAGTCCTTTAATCCCATGTTAATTAGAGATGTAATTAAATGTGTGGTTGGCAGTAAAACCATGTCAACCACACACACAAAAAAAAAAAAGTCACCCTGACCGTTGAGCAAAAATAACAGAAAACTATATAAACCTCTGTTCAGCAGGATAATCTCTTTGTCTTAGCTATATGTGAACCAGTTGTACTTGCATGATTATTCACCCCCTAAAAAGGCCCATTTTAAAACAGGAAAAATCCTGGTTGGATTTCAGATTCCCATGTGGAAACTAGGGTTTGGGAACAGCTGTTTTTCGTTTGGTGTCTAATGTGTAAATGTCTAAAGTCTGACTGAAAACATCCTGATCCAGGATAAACCGGTTACCTGTGCCATTAAGACCAATGAGGCCATAGCGTCTGCCTGAGTTGAGCTCCAGGCTGGTGTCTGCAAGCAGCTCTTGACCGTGGAAGGTGAGCGACAGGCTGCTGATATGGACATCAGTGCTGTTAGGGTGGGAGGCGAGAACGCCCGTCACTGCCCGTGCCTCAGTTTTCCGCAGCTCGAACTCATCCAGCTCCTTTGTTAAATCTGCAATACCTGTTTAAAAAAAAAAGAAGAAAAAAAGCCTTCAGTCAGAAAACATTTGGCAGGCTAACAAGCGTGGTACCCCATAAGTAACCAGTCTTCCTCTCACCGTTGCTCTCTGCTCCATTAAGCTGGGCCTCTTGTTGTTCACTGTCCCCATTTACTTCTTCAGTTTTCTTGGTGCGCTGGCGAGCTTTGGCAGCCTCCTTCTTCTTTGCTGCCTTCTTCTTAGCCAAGTCAGATGGCATTGTTGTGCAGGGCTATATTATAGGAGAAAGCAGACAGAAAAGAATCAACAAGAAACCCCACACCAAAATAGAATCGTAACACGTCAGGAGAATCGTGATCATAGGTTATTTACGGGTTTCGCAATTTCCCCAATAAGTCTTAGTATACCAGTAAAATGTCATCAGAGTATAAATAAGGTTAAAAATGACTAATCGCTTACATAATGTGGCGTCAGGACCAACCTCGGCATACTTGCCGGCTTACCATTGTGTAAAAATGTGCCGGTAACTGAACTCACGTGTATGGCCAACTTATAGATGACATTAAAGTCTAATTTGGAGTACAAAGGACTAAAATGTGTAACGACACATTAACGTAAAGTAATAGCGGCGGTAATGCTCCCCCAAACCCGCATTTTGCTTCCTTTCAGTCCCACCTGCCCGCACGTTGAGCTCTTTGCGGTATAACGCCTGGTAGCACAGTTAGCAGCCTAAACGCCACACTTTGTCATTTCACAGTGAATGAACAATTATACGTCTCGTGAGCTGAGGAGCCCGGAGTGTGAAACACAAAAAGCAAATCGTAACAGTTTTCACGAACCGGCTATTTAGCACGTTAGCCCCTAACTAAGCTAACAACGCCAGGCCTGAGCAGCTAAAGCTAACCTGACGCAGGGCCCCAATTAGCTACAAGAAACTCTCAACTCAACTAACTAGCGCTTTCCCTCATATCTTTGTTTATCTTAACACAAGCCAACGTACATGTCATATAATCGTGGCAGCTCTTAAGTAGTGTTATCCCTTCACTTACCTAAAAAAACGAACCGCTATTCTCCGGAGCACACCGACCGTCTCGTGTCCACTTTTGCCGGGTGGATGTAGCCGCTCGCCAAACCGCCAGACGGACCATATATGGTCAAAGAGGGCGGTCAGGATAGAAGTTCCCTCCTCTTCTCTTGGGACTGCAGTAAAAATGTCCTTTTGCCCATCAGCCGAAGACTAATTTAACTACTAAATAAGCCAAATTATATATTTAGTAGGTAAAACTAAACAGACGGGTTATGAGTTAAAAACTGGCACATAAAAGTCTGCTGGGTAGTTGTTCCAGTATTCAGGGTTTGACACCCTAATGAGCCTCCTTTTTCCACATTAGAATTAAGATATTGTGTTGATACGCACCTACCACAATCATACGTTCATATAAATATGATTCTTCTAGGGGGAATTTATTTTTAACTACTTCTATCAGTAAGAAGAGGTGTCTTGATAGCTGCTCAGTCGGGGGGTGATGCTGCGGCTGCACTCGGCGGTGATGAGGTTGAAGAGGGACGCGGTTTCAGCGCTGTCTGTGTGGCACTCAGATTTCTTGAGGAAGTCAGGAAACTGACGGAGATGGACGACTTGTGTACTGCTGTGCTTCGTGGCTTTCCCCCCAGATATAAGCAATGAAACATGGGGTCTCCTCCGAGTCAGCGTATGTGGAGATGGATCGTCGTTTCTGTACGGAAACATCGGACGCGATGCTAGCTCGCTAGCTGGGCTTCTCTAATGCTTGTTCCTCCGGTCGAAAACGATACTGTGGGGATCATACTTCCGAGTATTGTCGCTTCGTTGTTTTTAATATTACCACTAGCTAGATAAAAGCTCAACTTTACCAGTTTAGCGTCAAGCTGCATTAGTTAGCTGACTTTGGACGTAGCTTTTAGCTAACGCCATCCCAAACTAGTTAAGCTAATTAATGGTTAAAAACGACGGTAAAGGTTTGAGCAGCGTTACACAATTTTCATGACAACAACAGTTTTAACCAGCTGAGTTTTTTGGCCTCACGATGACTGTTAATCATGCGAAAATATTTGCACGTATTTCATCTTTCAGATGAAGAAAGTGCTTCATTCCGGTAGCTTTACACTTTGGCCATCCTCTCTTTTAATGTTGGTCAAAACTACATTTCTTGTATTTGCCAAACAAAACAAAAATTAAAGGTGCTGTAACATGTAACGTGTAGATTTAATCTTTGCGTTATATGTTGAGTAGAAACTTTACTACCTCGCTGAAAGGGACTGGGGAAAAGAGGCTGTAATTTTAAGCCAGTTTTCTGTCATTTTCTACACTCGTTTCGGTTCGGATTTACTGAAAACGTGTTAACATATGACAGGAGTGTTGGCACTATAAACGCTCGTTTTTTGTTTGTTTTTTTATTTTTCCCAGCACAGCCAAAGTGTAGCTCATAACTGCCAGACATGCGTCTCTCCTCGTTTTTGGCCCTGTTCAGGCCTGCTTTACCCCTCATCCTGGGGCTGTCTCTGGGGTGCAGTCTGAGCCTTTTGATGGTGTCCTGGACCCAAGGAGACTCTGAGGACTCCTGTGGAGATGAGCTCGGGAATGGCAGGGGCTTCCCGGGTGGGGGAGAGGGCCATGGACATTTAAGAGATGGAGCCGCAGATACAGATTTGCAGGCACGCATAGTGCCCTATCACAAGGACCCAAACAAGCCGCACAAGAAGGTCCTCAGGTAAGTGTGGGGAAGTATGGTCCCTGCTTCCAGGTGCTTAAAGAAAGCATCACACTAAGCCCTGCTTTACTTTTTGTTATAAGAAACTGGGGGCAATTTGAACCTAGGGGGATTTGCATTTGGTTAATTCTCCATTTAATAGTCTTACATTTAATTCTCCCCTGCAGTGGTCTCATTGCACTGAGGGGGGTACACAGAATAGGTAGCCTGTAGATTACAGATTATCTTCCAAATCCCTTCAGAAGACCTACTGATGCAAAAGATTGTATCCTTTTCTTTCTTTTTTCCTTTTCTTTCTTATCCTTATATTTATTTCTTCAGATTCTGCTGGCCACCCCATAAGGGTGATAAGGCTTTTTCTGGCAGGGCATCCATTATTTGGAATAATCTCCCTCAGGAGATCAGATTGGCGAGCTCACTGTCATCTTATAAATCTCTTCTTAACTCTTGTATTTGCTGTTTGTCTCCTGTCTTGTGAAGCACTTTGTAATTATTATCAATATTTAACAGGGTCAGTGGATTTTAATGGTTATAAAAATAGCATGCCAAATTTTATACACAACAAAACACACGCAACATATGATACTAAGCAGAGTTAGAAATAACAGATCATGTTTTTTTTTTTCAAATGTTTCCTTTTATTATAATTCATCAGTTATTGTAGCATTTATTTCCCTTTACTGACAGCAGTTTGCGCAAATGCGGTTTTCCTGCGAGGCACCTCACAGTCTCCCCCTAGTGGTGGCTTTGCTGGCAGTTTTCCTATTCCTATGTACATCCTGTATAATGACAATAAAGGCATTCTATTCTATTCTATTCTATTCTGTAAGAAGTGTATCAACACCCTGGAATTGTTTCAGGGAATTCAGAGATGGTCAGGCTGGAAGCATTTGGTCCACTGACATGGACCCTTTCTTTAGTTTTTAAATTCTCAAAGCTGATGAGCTCATTCTCCCAAAATATTACAGTGCTGAAACAAAAATTACATTTTAGTCAAACAAATTTCTCAAAGTGATTGTATTGAATTAAGTGTTGCGCCAACTCATTTAAAATGACTGGTGGTTGGTTTGCAAACATCATACACGCTGTTTTTTTTTAGTATTTAATAAAACATATGATTTACTGAGCCATTTACTGAGTCAGTACTTCTGAGAGAATTAAGTATGCTTTCCAGGGGTCTCTTGCGTCATCTGCACACATTTAGATATCAGCATTTTGGCATACATTAGGTAGATTATTAATTTAAGGTGGAAATAAAAGTGGTCCAAGTGTGGAGCCTTGTGGGACTCCTGCAGAACACACAAGGTAATGAGTTTTGATGACATCAGTACCATAAACAAATAGCTTCTTCAGAAAAATTAAAAAGTGCCAATTTAGATAAAATAACTGTGTCAAACACCTTTTAAATCCCAAAAGACTGCACCAGTTATGCACCAGTTATGTTTTATTTCACAGCCACTTAGAATCCTTTGTTTCAACACTTTAGTAACTTATGATGGAAACAAGTTGATGCTTATGAGACGGTGTCACCTCTGTGATTGCTTTTTGTGCTCTTTTGTTCTCGTTTGTTCTAATTGCTCCCTCTTTACCCTCTTTCCTCAGAACTCGATACATCCACACTGAGCTGGGCATCAGAGAGCGACTCCTGGTGGGCGTGCTCACCTCTAGGGCCACTCTCAACACGCTGGCCGTGGCGGTGAACCGCACAGTTGCCCACCACTTCCACCGCACCTTCTTTTTCACAGGTCTGCGCAGCCCCAAGGTGCCTCACGGCATGACGGTGGTGGCCCACGGCGACGACCGCCCGGTGTGGCTGATGTACGAGACGGTGCGCCACCTCAATCAGCACTACGGCTCGGAATACGACTGGTTCCTCTTAGCCCAGGATGACACGTACATGCAGGCGGATCGGCTGTCGGAGCTGGTGGGCCACCTCAGTGCAGGTCAGGACTTGTATATGGGCAGGGCAGAGGAGTTCATCGGTGGTGAGGAGAAGGCACGTTACTGCCACGGAGGCTACGGCTACCTGCTGTCCCGTAGCCTGCTAGCCCGTCTGCAGCCCCATCTCGACACCTGCCGCAATGACATCCTCAGCGTGAGGCCTGATGAGTGGCTGGGCCGCTGCATTATCGACTACCTGGGTATGAGTTGTGTGGAAGTGCACCAGGTAAAAACACAGCCTATTAATACCTGTAGAAATGAGCAGTTTAATTAATAGGTGGGACATCCACTACATTAATATTTCTATGTGCGTGTTCTTGACTCAGGAGATGACCTACCGTTACTTTGAGCTTGGGAAAAATGCAGACCCGGAGCGCGAGGACAGCCCAGAGTTTAAAAATGCCTTCACGGTTCATCCTGTGTCTGACCCGAATCTCATGTACCGGCTGCACAAACGCTTCAGCCACATTGAGCTAGAATGGACTTACCTGCAGATCCAGCAGTTGCAGGTTTGCAATACAGTTTTTTTTTTTCACACCTATAAATATTTTCTGCTCGGCTCATGACTTCCTTGTAAAAATTTTATACAATTTATTCTCCTCTGCACCACACCCACTTCAGGACCTGACCCAGAAATTCCTGACTGATACAATATTTATATGCCAGAAACCCTAGAGAAGGGATGTGGTGTTGTGCTGAGTATGATCTGCCCGAGAAGCCTTATTATGTAATTAAAGTAGCTCCTAATGATGGTTCATTAGAGTTGTTTTGACTTGAGGTTAAATATAACTTACACCACCACAGAGCTATAAAATATGCCATGTCTTAATTAGACATATCTTTTCTGGCTAATTTTTGTGTGTATTGTAAAGCTTCAGTAACACTTGTAGTATAGTACTGTGCAGAAATCTTGAGCCACCCCACATTTCCAGTGATGGGTACACATAGAAACACAGTATATAAGGCAAAACAGAGCTTGTACAATTCTGCCAAGCTCCTGCACCATGCAAGTAGGTGAAGTTGTGCCAGAAACCTCTGCTCTGTTTCTAATTTTTGTGTGCACTCATCAGATGCAGATTAACAACCTAAGTGACCTGACGCCAGAAGGCAAGGCTGGGGTCACGTGGCCTATAGGAGTCAACCCCCCCTTCAAACCCAGGACCCGTTTTGAGGTCATAAACTGGGAATACTTTACAGAAGAGCACATCTACTCCTGCGGCGACGGCTCCCCCAAGTGTGAGCTGAGAGGGGTCAACCGTGCCGACGTCACTGCAATTGTAGAGATCGCGGTCGAACGTCTCAACGAGCGCTACCAGCCGCAGCTACGCTTCCGCAAGAGGCGCCTGCTTAACGGGTACCGGCGCTTTGATCCCACGCGTGGTATGGAGTACATACTGGACCTCGCGCTGGAAGCCTACACCCAAAAGGGCCACAGCCAGGTTATTGCCAAGCGGGTCAACCTGCTACGACCTCTAAGTGCAGTTGAGATTATCCCCATGCCTTATGTGACGGAGGCAACACGGGTGCAGGTCATCCTGCCCGTCACCGCCCAGGACCAGGACTATGTCGGGAACTTCCTCGACATGTACGTGATGAACACTCTGGACACCCATGACAATGTTTTACTCACGTTCCTGTTCATTTATGATCCCTTTGATGCGCAGCGAGTCAGCCAGACCGATGTGTTTGCTGGCATCAAGGCTATGATCGGAGAAGTGGAGAAACGCTATGGAGACGTAAAGATCCCCTGGATCAGCGTGAAGACCGAGGTGCCCTCACAGGTCAAGCTGATGGACATCATCTCCAAGAAGCACCCGGTGGACACGCTGTTTTTCCTGGCCAGCGTTTGGACAGAAGTCAACGCCGACTTCCTGAACCGCTGCAGAATGAACGCCATCAGCAGCTGGCAGGTCTTCTTCCCCATCCACTTCCAAGAGTTCAACCCCGCCGTCCTCTACCGCGACCAGCAGCCCTCCGCTGCCTCCTCCTCCTCCTCTTCTGCTTCCGAGTCGCTGCGAGATGGTCACTTTGACCGCCACGTCTTTGACGAGGCTTGCTTTTACAACGCAGACTACATGACCGCACGGACCAAGATGGCCGCCGACATCCTGGACAACGAGGAGCTCCTGGAAAGCATGGACGTGTACGACATCTTCGTCCGTTACTCGGGCCTACACGTGTTCAGAGCCGTAGAGCCGGCGCTGATTCAGAAATACGTGCGGCGAACGTGCAATCCCCGCTTCAGTGAGGACATCTACCACCGCTGCGTTCTCAGCAACCTGGAGGGTCTGGGGTCACGCTCGCATCTAGCAATGGCTCTGTTTGAGCAAGAGCAGGCCAACAGCACATAGAGGACTGGACTGAAGGACACTGAAGGTGATAAATTTTTTTTTTTTTTTTTTTTTTTTTTAACATGATACTTGCATCCACACACTGAAATTCTCACCCCTGTACAGGGTGGAAAGAGGTCAGCTGCGGCTAAAAAAAAAAAACCAGGACTGTTTTGCTAAAGGACACTTCAGAAAAATCTCTGAGTGTGTAACGTCAAAGCTGACTCGTCTAGACTTGATTAATTGTGAGTCATGGAGGCGTCACTTTGAGGAAGTGTTACTTGTATTCCTGTTGAGCAACAATATTTATAGCCTTTTTTAAAAAAAAAAAAAAGAAATCCATGAGGTTGTGCATTGAAGTAATAAACGAACAAAAGCCTTCATTGTTAAAAATGAATAAGAAAAAAAAAAACTTGAGCCATATGTCTTCCTTTTGTGAGGATCTTTTAAGTAATACTGGAAACAAGCTGCCTTTTCTTGAAACTATGTTCTCTTAAAGAGAAATTAAAGAGTGATATTTCTGTTCAGAGTTGGTGCTTCATTCACAAAGCTCAGAGTGTGTAAAAGGCTCCGTCTCAGACAAAAGGCAACTGTTTTAGGATCTGTATGTGGTGTGCTTGGACAGCTATTCCTGGAGGTATCTGTTATCTGCTCGGCAGAGCTGAAGAAAAATGCAATATGGCAGAAAAGATTTTGTGGTCAGTGAAGATGGCGTGCACACTTATAATAATGCATCTTGTAGTGTTCTCAGTTTTCCTGAAAGCTTCAGCGCAGAGAGCCCTGCAGGCAGTGAACAGTTTGTTCCAAAGCTGCCCGCCCTGCTTCGTCTCCTCGCATTAAGTCAGCGAATCTCCACCCCTGCCCGGGCCTCCCTGAGTTTTGGCAAATATTCTGCGCACACGTCTTTGGGGGAGAGAAGTGAACTCAGTGCCCAGAGGGAGGGTCGGGTCTGCCCCGGCCGAGGGCCCGCCGCGGCTCAGGTGGTTAACCTTGACATGGAGGTGGTTAAAGGGTCTGAATGGCTTACTTTACACGCTTTTCTCCTGTCGGCTCAGGAGAACAGCGGCGCAGCAGAGTGAAAGGAGCTCTTTCTGAGGTGGGAGCAGAGCTGCAGTCAGCATTACGGCAACCGCTGCAGCTCCCGTTGCGAGAGCCTCCACCTGCTTCCTCGTGGTGAGGTCAGCGAACAATAAAATGCCTGTGTGCCACCTCTGAGAAACGCCCGGCTCATGGAAGAAATGAAGCCTACCAATGAGTGAGAGCACAAAGCGGGAGTGTAGTTTTTAGTGCGGCGGGGCCGTGCAGTCACTCCCTTTGTTCTGCAGCTAATAGGAGAAAGTGAAAAATTGAAAAGCCTTGAGTTGATGATGGCTGTAATTAGAGAGCTCATGTGGACTGGACTCCCTGTGACCACATGTGCTGAAGTTCGTGTTTTGATTGCAGGGGTGAAAAGCAAATCAGCTCATAGAATACACAATCAGCCTGCTATTCACTAAGCAAGTCTTAAAAGGACACTTCACCCTGACATCTAATTCGTGAATTTTTCCTCTGCTGCGTAGTAAGAGGTCTCTTCCATTTTGGACACATCGCCTGTAGAGATGTCAGCCTTCTCTTGAATATAATAGAACTTAATGGCACTCACCTTGAGGCGCCAAAGAGACAAAAACTACATTTAAATAAGTCAGCAGCAAAGACTCGTTGAAAACCATGACCCACCCCGGTCACCCCGGAGATTCCCACCGTGGAAGTGCAGCTGACGAATCTGCAGCAAATGTGATGCTATCACGTCAACGTGGATCAAAATCTGTGAGGAATGCTTCCAGCACCTTGTTGAATTGAAGACAGAAGGGTGTCCAACCCGGTGCCAGCAAGGTGTGACTAATGAAGTGGCCAGTGAGCGTATGCGGCCCCAGGAGTTATGTAGCTTTAAGCAGCCCAGTTTAGCACATTAATATGCAAATTTTTGCAGCAAAGCACAAAGAAAATTCTGATCACATCATGTGCGTACAGACAGAGCCACTCATTTATTTACGTGACGCAGCACAGCGGTGCTGTGGTTAGCATCGTCACCTCACAGCAAGAACCCGGGTTTGAAGCCGATGCTCGGCTTTCCGTGAGGAGTCTGCATGTTCTCCCTGCGCCCGCGTGGGCTCTGTTCAGGCCCTCCGGCTTCCTCCTTCAGCCCGCAGACGTGCACGTTAGGTTAAGTGAGTCTGAATGGTTAAGAAGATGGGTGGATATGTGATATTCTGTCATAAAGTTGTAAAAAAAGACCTCAGATATCATGGCATTTACAAACTTTGGCAAGCGCTTCTTTATTTACATCCAGGCTGTCTCGCAGTGTCACAGCTGTTTTCCCTTTTTCTATTTTTTTTTTTTTGTTCTGCAGTATGCAATCACCAAACAAGTTTTGCTCTTTACAGATATACAGTATTTATGTATACTATAACCTTCCTGTCGGTGACCCTCTCACAACAGTGTAAACAGAGAGAAAGAGCAGCTCCCACTCTTCAGGAACACATGCAGGGATTGAGACAGACATGTCAACAGTACGCCAGGGTTTAAGTGACAGAAGACACAGTAGTTTGTTAACACTTTATCAGACGCTGCTCGAAGCCGAGGAGCTGCAGCTCGTAGTTTCCTCCACAAGAGGGTGCTAGTGAACAACAATGTGAAGGCCGCGGCCATCCATACAAAGAAAAAAAAAAAAAAAAACATCACTGGGTCAGACACAGGACCGAGATACTACCTATGACTACTTTTTCTCCTCTAAAGAGTGCAGTTAATATAACTTAGTCCTAGTAACAAAAACACAGCTCAGAAAAATCACACCTACAGTTAGTTGCTGGTAGGGTATGTTAGGTTTTTTTTTTTTGGCAAAGAAGGTTTTCAGAAGGCATTTCAACAAATGTGACGAGTCTCATCACACGCACTGGTATGCCAGCTTTTCATATTTACACAGACCGTCTCGCAAGGTGTAATAGTTAACGTCCATGGAGCATGCATAGGTCATCGTGAAATCGTCCAATCGCCTTTTGTGTACGCTGGGATGATAAAGAGGGTCTCACCCGTGATGAAGAAGAGAGTCCCGACAAAGAGTTACAGCACAGTGCAAAGACCCCCCCCCCCCCAAAAAAAAAAGGTCCCACCTAGAAACTGCAGAGAAGAAAATCCTCCATCTGACAT
This sequence comes from Cichlasoma orientale, assembly GCA_034780415.1. Classification (NCBI taxonomy): domain Eukaryota; kingdom Metazoa; phylum Chordata; class Actinopteri; order Cichliformes; family Cichlidae; genus Cichlasoma; species Cichlasoma orientale. Next base: position 416,130 of record JAVDPK010002415.1, on the reverse strand, counting down.
TACAACATATACATACGAGTCAAGTGTTGTTTATATATAAAAAAAAGTGTAGAATGAGATCGGTGCAGAGTATATCATGAGTTACAGCTACTGAGACTCAGAGCGAGGGAGGTCTCTCTTTGTTGCAGCTTCCAGCTCCCACGATAGACACGGGATGGACCTAAAATAAATCACCCCGAAACCCAAGATAGTACACAGAAGAACACTAACATTCCTGCCCTACTAACTCAAAACTCATGGAGCTCCCATACTGCAACACCCCCTCCCGAAATCTTCCCAAAACAAACAGACACACACACACACACACACACAGATAGTCTGCCGTATACTGTACAGCTGGCCCTCTTAAGGGAAAAAAACATATTTACATTCACATCTCTCGAAAAGAAAAATCACTTCTCTTTTTTTGTGTGTATGTAACATAAAAAAAATTGTAGAAATAGACAAAATTCCACAGACCTGTGCTTAAAAGTTAGCTGACGCAAAGGGGGTGGGGTGGGGGTCTGAAAATACCCAGCATGTTTGGATTTGTTCAGTCACTTCTATTAAACCCAGGTCTGGATTTTTTTTTTGCCAACTCCTGTTTCAGTGATCACTCTCTCTTTTGTTGCAACCTTTGGTAACACCTTCGGGACATTAACGGGCAAAACACGACGTGACAAAGAGGCAGTGAGTGACAAAACATTTAGAGGCATATTTGTTTTGCTATGATTAAGAGAAGGAAAGCTGTTATTATCATCAGGATCAATACTGTTTGTTTCTTCCTTCATTTAAACACTATTCTTACTACGGTATAAACAGATGGAGATGATAATGTAATAATACTTTTAGTTTGGTTAATTTACTGTAAAAAGAAGTCCTTTTTTTTCACTCTGGCAAATGAGACACAAAGTGAATTCAATTCACACCTCCGGTTGATACACGGCATCCTGTGCAACCACCCGGTGCGTCACACTGTCATCGCGACTTTGCTGGTGTAATTAATCGACAATTCAAGCGCGCTCCCCTAATGAGGACAAAGGAGAAGCACACTTGAGACTCACACGCTCTGCAAAATAAAAACAAAACAAAAAAAAATAAAGACTCATCCAGAGCGCCGCGGGGTCCGACTGTGTCAGCGGGTTACATCATGAGCGTTTCTGTCTGCGGAGTCCGGGACGAGAGTCCAAAAACACAGTGGCGTGTGAGCAGCTGGTCGAGAAGGAGTTTTCTACTGACGTTTATTTACAGAGCGGAAACTGGCGTCGACCTCCGAGGGGCTGAATCTGCGCTTTCGACCGCGATGCCCTCGCAGTCCTGCGCTAAAGGAGGGAAGGGGCGCAGGGGCGGGTGGGGGACAAATATGCGGCGGATGCACGTACATGCGCTCTGCTGCTGTCTGGTGAATCCCTCCTCAGCTGATTTAACTTCAAAACACTGCTATGAAATTGATTAGTCGCCGCTGAGATGAAGCCTCCCTTAGTCTGTAGCGGTTTAAGGATTCACCAGACATCAACCGTGACCTCACACACACACATCAGAACACACACGCACACACACGAACGCCTCTGAAATCAGATGCAGAAATCCTGGAGGGCCTTTGTTTAGGTGTTGCGGACCGCTAGGGCCTGTTCCAGCTCCTGCCTCCTCTGCTGGATCTGTCACAGGGAGAGGAGAAGGGGAAAAAGTTATGAATACTGTGACTACAGAAGCAGAGTTGACAGGTAAAGGTGTCAGCGAGTCACCTTGCAGTAGAAATAGCGGCTGACGGCCTCCTGGGACCAGGGTTCATGGTAGAACGCCGCCCTCCTCTCCTCTTCGGGGTTCCCTACCACGTCTGTCATTAACTGCAGCCAAAGAGAACCATTAATAAACAGGCCTATTTTTAGCATTAATTGACAAAATAATCCCTGAAATCTGCGGCAGGCATCGACTGATCTGCCTTTTCCTCCAACAGTTCATCTCAAAAAGTGTCAAACTGTAGCCTCCAATTGTGTGTTTGGGCCTTTATTTTGTGTATATTGCTAAACAGTAATTACGGCCATTAATTGAATAAAATGAATGAATACCCACTAGTGCAATTAAAATGTCAGCCAGAGAGAAATCGCCACTATTAAATGATCCTCCCATCTTTAGTTCGGTTTATTTACATGAATGAATTCTGCATTCACTTCATTCATATCTGTCAGCTACTGCAAAGCAAACTGCGGCCTTTAAGCCACTGAATGGGTGGAGATATAAATAGAAGTGTGTAACCTTAAGGTCTCGGCTCTGGGATTTGAGCCAATCCTGGATGTAGCCCTTGGGATCTCTGGAGAAACTCAGCATGAAGTCCCTCTGGATCTTCAGCTGGTTGATGGACTCGATGGTCTCATGGATCTGAAAAGTAGCACGCAGTACACGTCACAGTGCTGTTTTTGTTCTTTCTTTTAGCGCTGCAGTGAAAATGATGTGACATAGAACAAGAAATAGAAAATATGAGGAAAACTGTGACTCTAACAGTGGAGGGGAGCTAGAGCAGGACGGAGACTTCTGTTCACGTATAAAGAAGCCTTAAAAATGTTGATAAAAGAGTTGAATTTTAATATCAAGGTCTCAATTATTCATTCTTCCTGCTACAGAAGCATGTGACACCAGGGAGGCAGCTTATTATTCATAATTATCCATCCTTCAGCGTTTTACGGGTCTCTGACTGGTATGTCTTCTGTCATTCTGTTTGGTATCAGGAAGTGGTGAATTTAATTTGGTGAACACTGAAATCGATCCATCCATCCATCTTCTGAACAGCTTATCGGTTTCAGGGACCAGCTTCATCCCAGCTGTCACTGAGCAGGCAGTAAGATGCACCACGGACAGGTCACCAGGTCACACGGCCAGTTTAGATCAGTTAGCCTAACGTGTATATTTGGACAGTAGGAGGAAGCTCGAACACCTACAGAAAACCGCTGTTAATGGAAATGACGTTTTTTTATATTTCTGTCATGCCAGACTTGCATCATGGAGTATCGAGAGCTTCTCAGAAGTACAGAAATAGATTTTCTGCTACCATGAAGATAAAACACTGTGCAAAAGGCTTGAGCCACCCCTCGATTCTTTACATTTTGCATCCAACTGCTCTTGAGCAGTAGTTCTCCGGGCTTTCTGAAGGCCTTTCAAGGGTTTTCTTTGGACATTGGCTGCTTTTTCACTTATTTTCCATATTATTGAATCTATATTTGAAATTTTTGGTTCAAATTGTCATCAGTATACACAGAGGAGGTCAGGAGAGAGGTGCAACAGTGAGTGTCTGCAGAAAACAGGGTGGAGGCTCTGTCCTGGTTTGGGGCTGCATTTCAGGCAGTGGTGTTGGAGATCTGGTCAAAACTGATGTAATTATGCACAAAGAAAAGTTCCATCAGATTTTGATCCACCTTGAAATACCTTCTGGAAAACATCTGATTATCAACAGCTCCACTTTTCAGCACGACAATGATCCCAAACACACTGTCAGTGCAGTAAAAGGATAGAAACACACACAATGGGAGACTAGCAGTCATGGATTGGCCTCCCCAGAACCCGGACCTCAAAAAAAAAGGCAGCCAGCTTCCCATGAAGAGCTTTGAATGTCCTTCAAGAAGCCTGGAGAACCATTCCTGAAGACTGCTTATAAAGAGAGTTCAGAAGAATAAAGGCGCTCGCACCAAATATTGACTTTCAAGCTCGTTGGAATTGTACAAACTCCGTTTTTGGCTCATGCTGCACACGTTTCAATGAACTGCTGCACCTGTTTCCCATTTTCCTTGATAAAATATAAAGAAACAAGCGGTGGCTCGAGACTTTTATAGAATGAATACTGTCAAAGAGAAAGAAAAGTCTGTGTCGAGCAGCAGTGCGTGTTCTCAGTGTGTTTTGTGTCGCGTGTATTTCTGCACTGGTTATTTGTCCCGCCCTTCCTTCCTGCTCAGCTCCGGCAACAATGTCGGTTATAAAGTTAAAATCTGTCAGTGAAACATAAATAACTGCCCCCCCAAACACACACACACACACACACACATTTATCACAGTTTTATATTACTGCAATTATATGCATTAAAATTCATTATTCCTTCATTTCTCCACCGTAGCGTAGCACGAAAGAAGGTGGTTTACAGAGGAAGAGTATTCTGTGACGGCGGCGAGCTCACCTTGTTGTCGAGTGAGGCAATTTCCTGCTGGTTGGCGGTGGAGAGAAGGAAGCTGCTCATCTGGCTCTTCAGGGGATCGTCCACCTCCACGTCGATGTCGTAGCAGGCCGTCTTCTTCTGGTCGTTGGGGTCCACGCTGAAAAAAAACCCCCCAAAACACAGATCAGTGAAGTGTTCATTTATGCAAAGTGAAGACGTATCTTTACAGAGAGAAAGCTTTCAATAAATCCACCTTGGAGCCTTCGAGTTCATTCAATATAATCTCCCAAATTAGAAGAAGTCTGTTTTCCTATTTGTTTCCTTTTGTGTAGTCAATAATAAACTTGCTGAATAACACTAAGGTATTATTGTGTGCCGCAGTGATGGTTCAGTTTTGTTTGGCCCTAAAATATTCTGTTTAATATGGTAAATGATGCTCCACTTAATTTATTGACAATGAAAAAGGCAGTAGGAAGTTTCAAGGTAAACACATTTTCATGCTATAAAGCTCTTTCAATTTAATCTCTCTTTAAATAGCACCTTTTTGCACACATGCAAGGATAAATGTGCAACAATGCTTCTCGGTTAATGCTTGCTTGTGTTATTTATCTGCTGTGCTGCATGTTTCAGCCAGGAGACTGCTCGTCTTAATGAGACCTTTCTGCGTGCATTAAAAGGAGAAACTCTACCTGATGACGTGGTTGATGACGATGGGGTCAGGGGGCAGGAGGAGGTTGGTGAGGCGCTGGGGGATCTCGGAGAACTTCAGCCGAGGGCAGTCGAAAATCTAAAAATAAAAATCACTTTTCTTTCAAAGTGAACTTGTTATGCTTTCCCTTATTTTCTGGCATAAATGAGACAGACAAAAGTATTGAGCCACCCACACCTACACCTACAGGAGCTTTTATGACATCTCACTCCAAATTGGTGCCCCCCTTTTGCAGCTATAACAGCATTCACTCTCCTGAGAAGGCTTTCTGCAAGACTTTGGAGTGTGTCTGTGCATTTGTGAGGTCAGACACTGATGCTGGACGAGAGGGCCCGGCTTGCAGTCTCCGTTCGGGCCATTCAAGTTTTTGGACACCAAACTTTATGGACCTTGCTTTGCTTACACTCGTGCTGGAACAGAAAAAGGCCTTCCCCAAACTGTTCCCACAGAGCTGGAAGCTTTGAGCTGTCCAAAATGTCTCGGTGAGGTTAAGCATTAAGATCTCCCTTCTCTGGAACCAAGAGGCCCGGGCCAAAGCCCAGAAAAACAACCCCATACCCCATGATCCCTCCTCCAAAAAAATTTATAGTTGGCACTTTACAGTCAGGCAGGTGAAGGTCTCATTGTTGCCCCTCTAGTGCACATGTTGTTAATTTCATTAGCACCAAAGCATTAACTGATTAACAACCCCTCTGCTACTTAACTGAGCAGATCAATAACCCAGATGTTTAATTGGATTAATGCTGCACTCTGATTAAAAAGTCTTCCTTTAATGTTTCTTTTAGCAGTATATATAGAGTATACAAAGTGTGCCAAAGGTGGATGCTCATATTAAACAAATAATGAGGTCAGTAATCTTCATGAGCCAAAAACAATCTTCAGACTGCTGTAAACACTGATGATGTCATAGATTGGGGATATCCCAAATGCTGGCATGCAACCAGTTCAGTTATGGTGCTGATCCAAATTACTATCCTTAAAGCTGCACAATAAGACTGGCTTTGGTGGGAGTTTATATACGTGTTACTCATGTTGCCCTGGTGAAATCATATTTTTAGCAACACCGAGAGTCCCGCACCTGTTGGAAATACTTGTCACAGTTGATGTACTCCTTGTCATGTGAGTCCTGCAGCTTGTTGGTCTTCACGTACTGCCAGAGGGCCTGGATGATGCAGGAGCGCGTCTGAGTGTGAATACCGAGCAGGCGAGCCAGGCGAGGGTCCAGCTTAAACTGGGGAGGCTGCGGAGACGATATAATCGCATTACAACACTTTTTTACAGCCGCCCACACCAGAGGCTTTACGTCAGCTCCATCACATCATTCGCCCTCATCGTATTTCCCCGTTTTTTGGAAACAGACGCCAGGTTTAAATGGCGTCTTAAATGGACTGTAATGTTTGTGCAGGCCAGTGTTTATCAGCAACGTGGGGCCTGCAGGTTGTCACTACAACAGCTGATTTCAAGGCACGGATTAGTCACGGAGTAGTAACGGTCTATTTATGGGCAGCGCGGCGAGACGGCGCGGCGCTCTCACCTGGTATTCCAGCATCAGCAGCAGAGTGCAGCGCACGCTCACGTCTCCCGGCCGCTTCACCTGGAAGCCGTCCGTCTCCTGGGTGGTGGGCGTGCGGTGCCACTGAAAGAGCAAAGAGAACGACACACTTTGACCACACCAAACTCGGCCGGTTTATTAATCATTTTGTTATTTTTCCACTGCATTAGTTGCTCGTTTCACTTTTTTCCTCAGCTACAAAAACAGATATTTGGCTATACAAGGTCATGGCTGCCAGAGGACAGATCTACAGTGTTCCTCTGACTTTTAATGTAGTGACAGCATGAAGTTGAAATACAAATAGCAGATTTTTGCACTCCGTATTTATTGTGGCAATGAGAAGTGACAATAACATAGCTTATGCTTAAAAAAAAAACATAAATCAAATTAAATTTTGTCTCTCGTTTGGCAAACAAATTATAACCAAAATGCAGGTGCAGGGATCTGGAGAGAGAATCTGTCACCATAATTGTACAAAGGAGCTAAATGGACTGGCACTTACATAGTGCTTTTCTACTCCACTTGAGCACTTGAAGTGTTTTCTTACTACAAGCCTCATTCACCCTTTTTCACGAGCTGAAACGCTCTGTGAAGGCTGGAGACCACCTGATGACCTCTCCTCCAGATTGAGGCTACATCCGTTTAAAATGGGTGTAATGAAAACTATGCCTAATCACTTTCAGTGTCAGGAGCAACTCGAGGTTCAGATATCTTGCCCAAGGATACCTCATCGTGCAGACTAAAGGAGCCAGCTCTTGTTAGCCACGTCCTCCAGCATGATTTTGTGTGGTAGTAGTAACACACTGTGGTAGCAGCTGAAAGCTGAAGAGCCAAAAACTGCAGTTCCTCTAGTGGCCACTTGATGGCGTCTGCATAGATGCTCATGGTAAAATGCCACAGAAGTAGAAATAAACACATTTACATGTTTACAGTTTTGGGCTCTATATATAGCTTCCCCATTCGTGTGGCCACTCCGATTAGCACAGGCAATGAGGGCTTTCTACGGGCAGGCCGCAGAATTCCTTCTTAGGGGCCGAAAAAGAGCAAAACTGCTACGTGACCCACGTGGGCTTTCTATAGGCAGCCCACAGTGGGTTTGTCCATAGGAAAACTGCTGTCGGCCCTGTGGCGGCACACCCAGTTGGGGCCCACATGGGCCCACGCAGCCCCACAGCTACCCACTGTGGACCCACACGGGCACGTTTGCTGGGCAGCTAGTTACTGCATGTTGCTCGCTTCTTTTTACTGTTTTATGGCTGGTGCCAAACAGTGTAAGGTGAAATACCACCACCTAATTACATTCAAGTGTCATCTTGACAAATGGTACTGGGTTATTTATCATCAATATATCTCAATACATTTTGTTTAGGCTTGCAAACGTAACAACACTTCAGCCTCAGCTGCAGCGCGAGATGGTAAAAAACGGTAACCATTATCAGCATGCTGATTTCCCCAGTACGACCTCACAGAGCGGCTAGCATAATAAAAGCACGATAATGAAACCTGAGGGTGTTTTTTTTTGCATCTACTTATAACTTTGATTGTTTTGGTATTTTAGGAAAAATTGCTCCGGTTGTAAGGAAGTGGAGAATCTGCAGAAATGTGCACAAAAACAAGGACGTTCTTTGGCTATGCAGCAGGATTTATTTTGAGACGAAGCACTGACTGGGTATGAGGTTAAATATCTGGTAATTAACCGTGTACAGCATGCCGAGACAGATTGAAAGGGTGCTCTGGAGAGACAGAAACATCTACAGATAACAGATTCAATAAGCAACTGGTCATGTACAACTATCCCAATAATAGTCTTTAAGTAATTTTTGCATTTCTGAACCTCCTCGGTATCTAACCTCAGATGTTATTTACGTCTCTGTTTTATCTTAACCAGTCAGAAACTGGAAAGAAAAACACTCTACAACTCAATCTTGCAGTAACCCGGCAAGCAATCCAAAGTAATGTTTTCCTGCAACCAATGGCTTATTCAGAACAGATTACGTGCTTATTGTAGCTCAAGGTAGAAACAAAATTCTTTTGATGGAAAGTCATTCAAAGAGAAGCACCTGAGCGCCTGGGCAAAACACCCTCTTAAAAGGAGGAACCTTGAAAATTCATAATTTTCACTTTGAAAGTCCTGAAGTGTTTTTTTTTTTTTTTTTTTTTTGTTAGTCGATGCATTATGTGAGGACACAAAGTGAAGGGCAGCTAATGGTTGTTTTTAATAAGTAAGCAGTTGTTTTCTCCGGCTTTCACGTGTTTAAACAACCTTGTGAGTTGGAAATTTTTAAAAAACCATCTCCTTTCTGCCGTTACAGAAAAGCAGAAGAGTGAGGGCAATCCACTCGGTCACTCCGTTTTAGTTTGCGTTTACCCGATAGGAATATGAAAAGCTGCAGGTCAGCTGGGGTTGCTGTACCTCGAGATTTAACCAGACATGACAAGATAAAAAATTTTCCAAGAGGTTGTCATTGACCCTGACTGCATGGCTGAACGGGGCAGGTTCGCTGATTTGTGCTAAGCATACAAAAGCTTCACACAAATCAGTGAAGCTTCCAAAACTAATGGACGAGACCACGAATGAAAGGGAAGGCCTGGCTTTGTCCAAACTGGGTGAGGAGATTAAACAACATCAGAGCTTCACTTTGGTAAAGGAATCATTTCACAAAACTGACTTAGCTCTGAATTTGCTTTCTTGCCAAGCGCGAGACGAAAAGACTGATGCTTTCCTCACATTAAGCCCCTCATAAAGGTAACAGTAAGCAGTTCCAATGATATGTGATGCAGCACGTGAAAAGCCGGTTAAAGATGCAGACGGAGAATCCCGGCTGCACACAATCAGTAACAGCCTGAATTTCCAATATTTGTTATCTTAACTTCACTGTCTGCAGATATCTCTCAAAACTATGAACAGCTTCTGATGCATAAACTGCAAATAAACAGCTCGGCTATGAGGGGAAAACCCTCACTCAGTGCAGCCACACCTGCCTCGGGGTGCGACCTGGCCAGTCAGCCAATGAAATTTGCCGCCTTAGTGATGCCGGAGACTTTTCCATCTTTAGCCTGTGGCAATGCCATGGGATCGTGATCTATCGGTTTCTTGTAAACCTAGTGAAAGTTTATCAGAAGTTTAATCTAGAGCAAGACTGATTTATCAGCAGGCCAATATTAGGGATTTGCTGATATATTAGTATCGGCATTTATAACATAAAATTTAAAAAAGTAAAGTAGAGATGGGAGAAACACTTTTCAACCATGCAATGAGTGTTGTTTGAGTGTAGTTTGTCCACCAGAGGGCACTGTGCAACTTCCCTGTTGATACAAATGTGTTTGGAACAAGCAGCTGACCTGAATGAAGTCGGGCAGAGCGTAAACAAGTAAATAAATAACTAAAAATAACAAATATTAGGGAAATCTGTTTATGTTTCATATATCTATAACACACACACACACGCACAAAAAAAATTATAACATCGGTCAATATATCGGCTTTTTAAATCCCCAAATATCATTATTGGTCTTAAAAATCTGATATCTGTCTAGACTTGTAATTTAATCATTTACAAACATGCAACAAGTGAATATTTATTTTCATCATTACTAAACCACAATAATTCAAAGAACGGGAGTAATCTGAAAAATGAAATCAGTCTTTTGCATGTTAATGTAGAAGTTTTGAAATTCTAAGAAACAAAAAACAAAAAACGTATATCTATATTTTGGACTTGGTTTTCCCATACTGCATCACATTTAAAGGAGTAACAATTGGATTTAAGCCAAACGCGCTGCACACATGAAAAAGTCTGAAATGCTGCTGCAGTTTATCCTGAAACAGCTCTTCATCCAAATAAGTCTGCGTGCGTCACACAAATTTGCACTTATTTGTCAAACGGCACGTCGGACAAATCTGGTTTCTTATCGGCGCGCTGCACTTCATTTGTGAAACTGCAGCTCAGAGACACCGAGCTGCGGTTTTGAGGGGCTGTGTACCTGACTATTTCTTGACTTCCTGGTTGCCTGGTAGAAACAAACTGACCGTCGTACTCTGTGTGGTTTCATTTCAGTTACTGTCATGAAAGTGAGAGAGCTGGCTCCTTAAAGGCTGAACTATATTACACAAAGTTAATTTGAGTTCTTGCTTTGAGATGCTCTTTAACCTTTAAAATAAAACAAAAAGACCCACCTCTAAGTTATTCTCTTTAAAATACTGATTAAAACACCTTCATTTTCATAGCACGGTCATGTTTCACCTGAAGGAAAGACTTGTTTCGACCTCCCTGACAAGGCTGGCAAGCCAACACGTGTCACAGTTTTTGATTTTTTTAAGTCTATAAGATGTTTTTTTATTTCATCTGTTATTTGGTTAAAGGTATTTTGAAAACAACAGTGTCCTACTTCACAGCAGACACTTTAAACTGTCATAGCAGATAAAAAAAATCATAATAATATTAACAACGGCTCTGTCCATGAAGTGTCACAGGAAGCTTTTCTGGCCACAGTTTCTGGCCTTTTCTTAAATTGAGTGCGAATTAGAAAGTTATTTTGACACAGAAAGAATCACGACTAGAAGATGCGCCTGATATCCTTTCATTTGATGTGACTCGTTTTGATCAGACACCTATCCCAAATGGTGATGTGACCCTTTAAAGTTTGCCCAGAAAGCAGCTTTTGAAGTTTTCTCCAGTGAATTGCCAGAAAACAGATCAAACATCCAGGGTACCGATGCTTGTTTCTGTTCCTCTACGTCACAGCCATTAAATTGGTGCAGCTTTTGCAGTGAAACTATGATAGATCCCGTGATACTGATGCACAAAATTGGTTACAATCGGTGGCCGTTTTTAAACAGAGCCTGAATGTGTTTTTTTCAGCCCTGATTTTGTGTGGCTGTCTCCTGTATTTATGAAGTTATGAGGGCTCAAATATGCTGAAAACAATGAAGCCAATCAAAAAGTGGCAAAATTGTAGCCCAGCTCCGTGCTGCACGAAATATTTAACAATATGAAGGTAAACCTTTGCAAAGCATCATTAAATATGGTGACATTATTGTCAGATGGACAGCACTGACTGATTTGTAATAACCCAACAGGGATATTACAAATCAAAGTTGGTAAAGCCTCCAAGTGCCATCCTAAAACACACACACACACACACACACCACACTGTGGTCTCTCTTATTACCCACCACGATAAGGTCTTTATTTTGGTAGCTGTCACATTTGATATAGATTCATCATAGCAGTGCAGAACAGTTTTATTTAGCCTGTTATAACTCAATATGTGTGTGTGTGTGTGTGTGTGTGTGTGTGTGTGTGTGTGTGTGTGTGTGTGTGTGTGTGTGTGTGTGTGTG
>JAVDPK010002415.1:390179-404306 GCA_034780415.1 Cichlasoma orientale | reverse complement strand
TGTGTGTGTGTGTGTGTGTGTGTGTGTGTGTGTGTGTGTGTGTGTGTGTGTGTGTGTGTGTGTGTGTGTGCGTGCCCCCAGTTTGGGGGGGCCACCTGAATAGCTTTATTATTAAGTATACCTGCTATGACATGTTACATAGGCTGCAGCAGAAAGGGCAGATTGAGGAGTTTCAGCTAAAAGATCTTGTTCACAGCAGATGTTTTGATACATTTCCTGAAAGCTGAGTGCTTCTGGTTTGGATTCGCTTCCATTTATCCAGGTTAAATCTCTCAAACTAAACGAAACCAGTTTAAATTCTGCAGCATTTATTTGACGTGTTATTAGTTGTGTCAGTTATTTGTGTTGTGGCGGCTGACGCAGTCCTATAAACTGATGTTTGCAGTGCCGTATGGGGTAAAGCAGCTTCTTAATGCACGCCTCTTTGGTAACGAGCTATTTGCGGAGCTGCAGGCCGTCTGAACGCAGCAAATAAGAGCAGCAAAAGCGTGTGCACGTTTTTCAAGACTGCAATCACTTCTCGCACACATTCGACGGGGAGCACGTGCGCTCGTTTTTGTGCGTTTTAAAGCGACGCGGCCCCTCTCTCTCGCCGAGAGAGCCGAACTGGTGCGAGAAACGTCAGCTACGGCAGGAAGCTAATTCATTCGACATCCAACTGGTCCGCCACAGAGAGCAGCTGCACACACTTGCTCCATAAATCAGGCTGCAGGGACAGATGGGTTCAAAGTGTGTGGCCTGTGTGCGTAGACTGTGTTTAATATTGTAACTGGTGTTACATCAAGCAGACATGTATAACTTGTGGATCCCTGCTCGATAGTTACTTAAGTTTAAAAGTAATTTTGGGTTATTACCTCAAATTCTTTTACTGTTTTACTGAAGCTGTTTCCTCAATTTCAAGTTATTTTCTCATAAGTTTTAGTTATTAAGTTGAAAGTCTGGGGAAAAAAGTATTTTTTTCTTTTTTTTTCAAACAAGCTTTAAGCTTTTTTATCAGCAGTTTAACCTCCTCTTTTATTTTGAAAATGCTCTTCCTGTTTTATTTATTGCTGCTCCCTCCTCCCTTTGTTTCTGTTTTTCCAGCCAACTTTCTGTGTCCCATCAGCTAATCACTCGCCCAGTGAATGCACAGCCTCACAGCTCGAGCTTTAGAGTTTCAGCGATTCTCTTGTGCATACTGACCTCTGTTTTTTGCTTGCTGAATTACTTTTGGACCCTCTGTGGCACCGTAACCTCCATCATTAAAACACAGATTTGGACTTTTATCCACCGTCAGATGCATGCTTCTCAATCCATAGTTTCATTCAGCCGTTAAGCTTCAGAAAAGTCTGCCTCGTCTTGAATATGAGGGAACTAAAAGGCAGCTACCTTGCAGTGCTCAAAGTGGCAGAAAAATAGATTTTAAAACCTCAGCTGCAGCAGCGTCTCTGTTCACATTTTCTGCAGGCAGCAGGGACACTTTCTCTAACATCTTTCAGCTCTGATGCCACAAGGTCAGATATATAAAGACCTGCTTCACACCACTTGTTAGATTTTGCACATCAATCTCCTTGGAACATAATTCAATTTTGATTTGTTGACCTCCTGTTGTGTCATTTTCTGATTTGTGATTTTGTATTTACCTGGGTTATTTTGTTTTATGTTGTTGCTCCTAATTAATTTACCAACGTTTGGGATAAATATATATATATAAAAAGACAGGGAGAGAGGGCAGTTGCTCCTACATGAAAGCAGAAGCTACACACTTTTTGAATCATCTTTTAGGACTACAAGGTTGAGTATTTTACACTTGAAAGACATTTTTTAAGGTGAGGACTCTGTTGAAGGTGAACATGTGTTACATTTAAAATCCGCTGCAGTGGAGCAAAAATGTGTTTGTTTGTTTTTTACCTCGCCCACCGATGGGTGGAGGTGGTTATGTTTTCGGTTGTGCTGGTCTGTCCATCTATTTGTCTAATTAAATTTTGGTTGCGATCTGGATCCAGGATTTTGTAAGAGGATTCTTTACCATCGTGAGATAGGGACAATATTCACATATTTGCATCTAACCTTATGAGGAGAAGTCAGAATGGATATAAATGTCTTAAAGCAAACTCTGCTCATGATCCAAGGAGGATCTAATGATCCAGAATGCTGAAAATTACAGGGTCAAAAAGTATTCACTCCTGTAGAGGAAGAAATAAAGCCAGTGACATGCAGCTAATACTCCATTAGGTTCAGCTATATTTTGGTATCTATTGCAGCATAATATCGGCACATAGAAAATTTGGGCTGGGCTCTACTGAGTGCCCTTCTAGTTTTTTAATGTGTGTGATTTTCGCAGGTAAAACTATGAAATTAAAGGTGCTGTTCATCCATTCACTGATCTCTAAATCCCTGATGATGGGGGCAAATGTGCAGTTTCAGACGGCGAGTGTGTGTGCTTCCTCCTCTGCGTTTGAGCTGACCTCGACCAGGTGGTTGTCGGGGCCGTACAGGTCTTTGTCCAGCTCGATCACCAGGCTCTTGAAGAACGAAGAGAATTTCTTCTTCTGCTTCCCCGGCTGCAGAGCAGACAGATAGCAATCAGACAGACGTCGGTTAATGCCCAAAATCAGTCACACACACACACACACACACACACACATGCGTGCGTGCACACACGAAACACTCATAAGCAGATTCGCAAATGCAAACTGCTGTTGCCATGTCTTTGCTTATAGCAACATTACTCATCAAAAGCCCACAAGAGGCGGGGTGACATCACTAAAAAAACAAAAAACAAGACAAGACATTCTCAGGGTCCACTTCCTCCGAGCTCAACCAGAAATATTTGTGGTCTGTGAAACCTAAATGCTTTGTGCCGCTGCTCTGAGAACATCAGAGCTCTTTGCAGTTGAGCTCACGGCACGAGAAAAATCTAAAATCCTTCTGCTCTTAAGACACTCGCAGTCCCTCAGGACGCTCTCCTCAACATCAGTCGTTCATTTCATATTCTGAGCCAGGCGATACGTTTCTGTCTGAAATCACGTGAGCCCGTCATCGCCGGGCCGAAGACGACCCGGAGCAGCTCCGAGATCAAAGAGCGGCACACTTTAATCTGCTATTTTAGAGGACGAGCAGTTATTTGACTCACGCTGAATTCATCTCCGCCCAGCAGCAGCAGCAGCTCCGCATTGACTTATTTTCCTTTTTTTTTAAAAAAAAAATGACTGTATTAAAATAAAAGCCATGCGCGAGCATGAATAAAACAAATAAACTCACATCATCCAGCAACTTCCCCTCTACTCGCAGTTCCCATGATGCAATGCTTCCATCAGAGTCATCTGCGTCAGGTCTGGCAGGGTTGAAGGTGTTGGAAATGTACAGCCTCAGTTTACGCTTCTGCTGCTGACACAACAGCACAACAAAAACCACAGTTTAAAGAGAGACCGCGCGGTGAAGCCGTTCCGCCCCGGTTTAAATCTTAGCTAACGACCCCTGAGCTGCAACAAGAGCTTTAAACAACATTTTCCTGAGTCCTGATTTCTTTTCGATACCTTCATCGGCCTCTTCAGGGCCTCCTGGATGTCCACGCGTTTCCGCATGATGGTCTGGTCCAGCTTGCGCTCAAATGCCAGCAGGTCCATGTACGCCTGAGATTCTGGGACCAGCTCACGGATCTGCTCAGACGGAGGACAAGCTTAGGTTAAAATCCTTATGGTCAGACAGTGTTTCACATCCTGGATTAAGGAGTATGATTTTCTTTGCATATCTAAATAGCACTAAAGAGCTTAAGGTGATAGGCTGTCTATTCTGGTGTGAGTGCTGGTAGGGGGTCTACTGTCTACTTTAGCCCCTTAAACCCAGCATCCTGTAATTGAACCTTTAAGCGGCTTTGAGGTTGGAGAAAAAACAACCTATAAATGTGGACTTTAAAGGAGGTCTGCAGGAAATAAAGCTAACTGCCGACATAAATCAGCACTACACCGTCGCATATGAAGTGATAAAGTTAACACAGATGAAGATGAGAACAGGTGGGACAGGAATAAAGCTGCCAGATTATGAAAAAGCACTGAAGCTAGTTAGCTAATGGATTCAGTTCATTTAGAGCTAATGCCAATGTAGCTGCCATCTAACACAATGAAACCAATTAAGCTAATGTACAGTCAGTCTAAGGGTTTAAGTATCAGGACACAATAAAAAAAAAAAAACATCATCTGCTCCTTACCATGAAGTAAATACAGCCTCAGATGAACAGCACATATTACACCGCGTTATTATTTATTTAACACAAATTCAGCCTAAATGCAGAAGCAGTGTGTGAAAAACTAAATCCACCCCAGAACCACTTTTAGCACCAGCTGTTTTCCGCATGACTCTATCAGTGTCTCACATCACTGTGGTTGAATTTTGGTCCACTCTTTAAAACTTTGCTTCAGCTCATTGAGGTTTGCGGGCATTTGTTTCTGCACAGCTCTCTTAAGGTCCCAACACTGCAGTTCACTCAGGTTGAGGTCTGGACTTTGACTGGGCCGTCGCAGCACCTTGATTCTTTTCTTTTTCAGCCACTCTGTTGACTCAAATCATCACCCCTCCACCACCGTGCCGACAGCTGGTATGAGGCGTTTGTGCCGATCTGCAGTGGCTGGCTTCTCCAAACATTATGGCTAAACTTCTCCACTTTGGCCTCATCGGTCCAAAAGACATTGCTCCAGATGTCTCGTGGTTTGTTCAGATGCAACTTTGCAAACCTAAGCTGCTATCTTCTTCAATTCTTTGTTGTTTATTAGCCTTCCCACATTGACGCGCAGCAACATTTCCTTCTTTAAGATCGCTGCTGATCTCTTTCCTCATTCGCATTGTGTTCACACACACCTCAGTGCAGCAGACCAGCAAACTGCCAAAACGTCTGTTTTTGTGGAAGAGGCCGCATTTGCTGATGATCAGTTAATCAAGCGCATTTGATTGACAGCACCTGGCTGAAAGAGTGCACTTAGTTTTTCACACTGTTTCTGCATTTTGACTCAGTTTGTGTTGAATAAATCCTGACACGGTGTAATGTGTCATATGGCAAATGTGGCTTTGCATACACAGAACTACATTTACTAACTGTCTGAATTCTAAAATCATTTCAATTATTAAAAGAATTTTAAAAGAACTGTGTATAAAATAGCTGAAAATACTGTTGGTAGTTTAATTTATATGAAAGCATTTTTGAGAGTACTTCATATGTTTTCTAAGCAAAAAAAAATCCTAATTTTGCAAAGTAACTGAAGCTGCAGTTCATTATTCCCCTTTGAATTTGCAGGGTGGAGTGGCATGACAGTGAAATATTCAAATGAAGCACAACTTTCCCAAACGCGCTCCACCACTGCTCATCATTATCGCGGTGGTCCACACCAGCCTCGCGACACCAGGGAATCAAAATTAAATGCAGGCCGTGCAGCCAACCAGCCAGGAGTCTCAGGCATTACCATACCGACGAAAGTCCTCAGAGCATCGAGGGCTGCTGCTCACCAAACTGCACACATCCTCCCACAGTTCCTCCCTCCCTCTTCGTTCATGTTTCTTTCTAAAAGGCTGCCTTCATTGTTGCTTCTCATTCCTTCTCTATCTCCATCTCGCTCCCTTTCACCGGGCTGAGGTGCTGAGCTGATGGAGGAGTGTGGCAGACATTCCCCGTGCCTGACTCATTATTGTGGAGTGGCGCCCCAGCCATGCCTGCAGCTATCTCACTGTCTGGGGATAAGACCTGAGCCCAGGCCCTTTCAGTCTCCAGACCTCTACAGTCCCGGCGTGAAAGCCCTCTGTGTGCTGGCCAGGACGTGGTGAGCTGACGGCGCGGCACGGGGCCGAAAACTGAGACCACGGGATGAAAATCACAGCCCGCACAGACTCTCACCTGTAGCAGCACGGTGAGTCTGCTGCCTCCTTCGGTTTTACTTGTGGTTGCGTCTCTTCCATATCCCGCTGACTATCCCGATTTAAAAAAAATAATAAATCAATGAGCCACTGTCCAAACAGCAGAATGAAACCCTAAAAAAAAAAAAAAAAAGCCCCAAAACCTTCTGATCGCTCCCCTCATCCTCTCTCATCTCATTTGGAAATAACAAATAATCACCTGGCCCTCCGCGCCTCCCAAGAACCCCAGACATCAAAAACCGAGCAGGATTTTTTCTGTGCAGCGCACAAAAGATAAAAACACACACACACAGAGAAAAACACACAGCAACAAAGGTAAAAATATGCAGCCTCACCCTTTGCGGAAGAATCTTGTCTGCCATTTTCCTTCTCTTAGCACTAGAGAGAGAGAGGGAGAGAAAGACAGGGAGAAAGAGGAAAAAGAGAGCATGTTACTATGGTGACTGATAGCGTAGCACCCAGGCCATCTGCTAAAATGCTGGGCCATATCCAGCACCCCAGCGTCCCAGCTGTGTGTGTGTGTGTGTGTGTGTGTGTGTTGGTTCGTGTGTTCCCTGAAATGCAGCGGTACACCTGGAGAGCGAGAGCCTCTAACAGCCAAAAAAGTGTCACATCTCACATCTCTTCCCTGACATGTATTCACTGCACGCACGCACACACACACACGCACACACACACACACCTGCAGAATCAGTGAGGCCGCCGCCGCCGCTGCAGGACTCGGATGGTGACAGACTGTGTGCTCAGGAGGTTTTAGGAATGCACGACTTTTCAGGATTTTCACCAAGGAGGGTGTATGCGTGTGTGCAGCTCATTTGATTCATTCATTCCCAGCAGTGTGAACACACTTCATATATTTTACTTACCAAGAAGGGGCAAAGAACAATAAGAACATCTGTGCCAAGTTGGTGCCTTTGTCAGAACTTTCTTTCCAGGTGATGCTGATTACAAAAACAACACTACAGCTTCCTTATCCCCCCCCCCTTTTTTTTCAGATTTCCTTAAATATTTAATCATCTCCCCATGTAAATTCATGCAAGTGCTCTGTCATTGGTGCCTGCAGGAGGACACAGCCTAAAAACAACAAGATGGCACTACACTGCAAAAAGAGCAATAAAAAAAATAAAACTCGTCTCACGAGGATGGATGATTTCGACTTACTTCTCTCATTAAAGATAATAAATAATCTTGCCTTGTGGTAGTTACATCCTCTGGGCGATTAGATTATTTGTAATCCTGTTTTAGGATATTAACTAAACTGAGCTGAATTAAAAGAGCGATTTAAAGCATCTTTATTTATATTTTAAGCCCAACAGTTTGGAAAGTATTCCCACTTGCTTTCTTGCTAAGAGTTATATTAGAAGATGGATAACACTATTAAATATAGACAGCCAGGCTTTAAGATAAGGCTCACTAATTAACCATACTGTGGTATTATTTGAGTCCAACTGACCCCCCCCCCCCCCAATCAGCTGCTTTTTGTATTTACAGGCCTGGCTGTGTCGAAATGTTGCCTTTTTTTCTCCAGCATTTTTGATCCTTCATAACTTCATAATTACAGGCAAAAAAACACGTATAAGCTCAGTTAAAACCTGCAACCAAATTAATTTTACACCCACTATCTAAAGCCAAAATATTGCTTTTTAAAAAAAAATCAGAATTATTGTTTTTATAGCTTGGGTGTTTAATCTGTTTTCTGATCATTTTATTGGAGAAAACCTCAAAGAGTGCACATATGGGACGGGTGGCCGATCAAAACAAGTCACAGCATACAAAAGATCTCCTTTTTTACTTCCATTTTGACTTTAGCCCCTGACTGATGCAGGATCAGCGGCCACAAGCCAGAAGGCTTCAGTCAATAACACAGTTGTACTGCACGTGTTGCTGAAGCCCGTCTTCCTAACTTCCTCTGTGCACTCTGGAAGTGGGTGAAATTGTGCCACGATAGTGTGTTTCTCGCCCCTGATGGTTTCCTGTTTGTCCAGTCTGCATTTAAGGGTTTATGAGGACTCAAAAGTGTGGAGCTAATAAGGCGAATTAAAAAGCACCAAATCTGGGGCCTGTAAGTAAAAAAATTCTTCACAGCACGAAGGTAAAGTTTCGCACAGCTTCATTAAATATACTGAAATTATTGCCCAAAAAACTGCCAGAATATCCGGAGAGTTCCTGCTCTGTGTCGCAGTCATTGCTTATAAATACAGAAAAATGTAAGAAAGCTAAAAAAAAATGTAAACTTCAGAGTTTCGAGTCTGCAAATCAAAAATCCTACCTCCTAACTTTCAGTGGTACCGATCTTCTCATTTTACTGTGTGCAAGAAAGGAAATGAACATATTTCCCAAAGTGTCCAAACAATTAATTTTAGGCCTGCACTGATTTCTGCGCTTCTGAGTTTTACCTATTATGATCTTCTATTTGATAGTAAGGGCGGCAGACATGGATTAAAATAATTTACACCGTGATATCAATATACACTGATCAGCCACAACATTAAAGCCACCTGCCCGGTGTTGTGTGGGCAGCCAAATCGGCTCTAACCCACTGGATTATAGAGAGTGGGTGTGCTGCGGTGTTTGGTGCTGGGATTCATCAGGGAGCGGCCGCGGTGGGTTTGGCTGTCAGTGGTTTTGATGTTGCGGCTGATGGGTTCACCCTGTGTAGTGACTAATTAATTAACCGATCAAATGAAAAATCAAATGACAAGTGTATTGATGGCACCTTTCCATAACCACGTGAAACAATCACAGCTTTAACAGGTATAAACGCTACAGAATTTCTAAAACTTTAAAGGATATTTTACTTCAGTATGTCTGAAGGTGGAAATTTCTCTAGATTATAGATTATTTTTTTGTATCTAGAAAAGGTTTTTTTGCAGTGTAGAGAATTTTTCTGTCACAGTGCACTGCAACGGTCTGTGAAGCAGTATGTTACATCAGCATGCCAACTACTGAAACAAGCCTGCTGCAAGGAGAATTGAAGGATCCGGGAGTGCAATGAAAAGGAGGAAAAAAAAAAAAACACAAAACAATCCGCCATTTTACACTCTCTTAAAATGGTTTAAGACTGGATTTCTATTCTATTTATTTTTCTGCTCTAGCTGCACAAAACTGTCCCCATCATGCCATGCTCCAGCCCAAAGCATGCACCACTACATCTCAGGAGTCAGCTTCTAGGACCTCTACGTTTGTTTTCTCATTCAGGAAGTGCTGGGCTCAGGTGAAAGGCAAAAAAAAAAAAATAGGCCAGAGTCATCAAACGAAAGAAAACGGACATGCAGCAGAATAAAATCCTACTTTGATCCGAGCGTGGGATCTGATTGGGGCTCTCTCATGTCCATCTGCCTCGCCGGCATCTCATTGGCTCCGGGGAATCCGACTGGCTTCCTAAGAATTGGTGAGGATTTGAAGGTTGTCCGATTAGAGTTGTGGCGAGACACACACTCAGTGGCAGCAAGTAAGAGGGGAAACACCTGGTGGTTCTGTGTGTGTGTGTGTGTCTGCATGTGTTGGATGTGTGTGTGAAGTTCAAGGGTCTGTTAGTAGGTGCAAGCTCTAAAGCTCAGACAAGGGCAGGCACTGGGGATGGGCATGTAACTGTGTCCATGCATGCACAAAGTGCAGCAGGGGAGGACCTGGGAGGCGTCCTGCTCGTCTGAGGGACACACTCATCCAACAAAGTTTCTCAGTGAACCAAAACAATCATGCTTCACACACAAAGACAGACAATACACTGATAATGAGCACAATGGGAAAAGACAAGCAGCGTGTGGTGTTTACCTCTTTGGTTCAGCTCAGGATGGCTCTGTGGTGCATGTACGGTCGGCGATTTATGTAGTAATGAGACATCGTCTACGCTTAAAACGTAAAATCATAAGCCACTGCCAGAAAACTAGCTCCTGACCAGAAGACTCAGCTGAGGTTGTTTTACTGCCGCATAAAACCCTCACAATCCTCCTAAGCAACCTGAAGTGTCCAAGGTAACCGTGCGTTATGAGCAGGGAGGAAAGTTTTTACTTCAAGGACCAAAATTAATAGCAAAAACCAAGGTTCAGGGGTTTATAAGTAATGTGGCACTCAGGGGAAATAAGAGATAAAATTGAGAGAGAGAAAAAAAAAACCTAACCAAAATATAGCAGGGTGTGGATAAAGCTGGGGTCTGAAGAACAAAGAGGCAAAGCCAGAGGAGGAACACGGCATGTAATCTTTAAATCTTGTATTTTAAGGCCGCCTGCAGTGGTTTCAATTCTCCTGGGGCGGAGTTTGAGGTGCAACACTCTGAAATCAACTGGAAGCTGTCATTCATTCAGAGGATGCAGAGAGATGATGTAGTTCTTCATCTTTGTGCTGCTTTAAGGTGGAATATTAGATCCAGAATGAGGTTTGAGCCTATTTTTGAGGCAGTGGTCAAAGCAGTGGTTGATGGCCACTTTTATATTACATCATATGACAATATGCTAAACGTTTGTTGCTTTGCAAACTCACAGATCTGTTTTTTTGTTTGTTTGTTTTTTCAATTGTGGTACAACAAAAGAAATGTTTCGCCTTTGTGAGAGAATAGGAAAGCAATAGGTTACTGTTTGGCTTTAAAAAATCATTTTGGTTTAGACTGCGTTTTTATGCATTTAAATTATGAAATAATGTTGCTAATGTTGTCTGTGGGATGCAAGCCTTTATTTCTGCTGTCCTCTGCCTGCCATCCACCCCAACCAGCCGGCCTGCTGGCCCGTTGTTCTGCCTCAAATCGTTTCATACTTGTGTGTGCTCCATTTTGAGTATATAAGTGCTCACAATGGTCAAATGTGAGATTCTGGACGCTTCTCAACCTACACACTTAATATACAGACCACAGACTGTATATAAAAGATGGCCATAGCCATTCATTGGCTTGCAAAACTTTAACGCCGCAACCCAACCGGCATCACCCTGGACACCTTGGTGTTTTGAAGCCAGATGTTATGAGCGAGGTGGACCTGACTGAGAAATTGATGGATGCTGTACGCTCTTACATTACTGACTTGTCAATCACAAGGTGGGCCCGCCCCTATCCTGTTTTATCCTCCTTTTTGACTTTTTAAGACCTGGAAGCTACATCCATTTTTTTAATAGACAGCCTATGACAGAGGCCACCAACGAAATTTTAACTAGTAAGATGAAAAAATGTCATCAGAGTTGAGTGTTTATACCACTTAAGCTTAAGAGTATGTGTAGCTGGGACCATAAGGTCTCAATGACACCGCAAACACAGGTGGCCTGTCCTCAGCTGGCGGCAGCAGCGTAGAGTCTAAGCAGGATGGAGGAGCTGGACCGTCAACTTGTTTGCCAGAGGACGCACACGCAGACAGAGCAACAGGGAGCAAAAGAGACAAAGACACCTGGACAGGTCACCCTGCACCATTGATCACAGCCTCCACAGCCAGCTGGGCTGCTGTGGGGGGGTTGAGGCCCCGACGCAGTGCAACATTTCCCCTGACCTGTTCGACAAGCCTGCTTAATTGTAAGTGGATCAATCGTGCTGCACGTAGCAAGAGAATGAAACAGAGGTCCACTGAGTATGCATATTGATCGCCTTTCTAATGACCAAACCTGCCACACATTCGTCTCCTTATAGACACGAAGCTACTCTGGGGGCGCGCGCGTGTGGGGGTGTGTGTGTGTGTGTGTGTGTGTGTGTGTGTGTGCAGCCCTGAACTTTGCTAGAAATTTCCCGGATGAGCTGCGTGTACGAACACAAAGGTCTGACTCAGTCTGACCTTAAATCACGCCGACTGCATGAAGCCAGCAGGGGCGTTTCCAGGATTTTTTTTTTTAATGGGGTGGCACGAGGGGGGCCCAAGAACACAGCAAATTATGTCCTCAAAGTTAAAATTTATCAGTATCTGTTTTATCCAAGATAAAGTTGGGGGGTGGGGTGGGGGGTTGCTGCAAAATGAGATGAGATTGCTGCAGAAAGACACGTTGCAGACAAATTGCACTAATGGGCACAAACTAACTCAGACTTATTGCACCATGGTGGCAATCTGACTGCATTTATAAATTAGATTGCAATTATTTGCAAACCTTCACCCACCTGTCAGTCAGTCCAAGTCGGACCACAACTGTCTGGAGACAGGTTGCCAGGCGAGCTGTGCAATCGAATTGCGATCAAAAGTGGTCGCGAGTGTGCACGGTTTAGGCAACCATTTAGTCACCACAAACTGCAGTCGGTTGCAGAATATGAAAAAAATTCAATGCAATCACCAGGCTGCCACTAATTTATTTGTAAGGAGGTTGCTGTCCTATTTAGCTTGCTCTGAATTAGGAGGTAGCTCTGTCAAGGTAATTGTATCCAGTTTACTCGGGCAACGTTATCTCAGCATGGTGGTGCCCTCCTATTCAGAATTTTAATTTATTTAATAAAATATTGATAGTTGGTGTCCCTGTATCAGTATATCAATCCCCCCACCACCCCTAGTAGCTTAATAGTGCACAGGTTGCATAATTAAAATTTATTTAAAGTACAAAAGGCAATAATTGCTTTCAAAATATAGTGGCATAAAAGCAGGTGCCACCCCAAGCCCCCCTCTAGACACACCCTGGTGGCCTGCCCTCCTCGGTGAGTAGGTGAACAGAGCAGGTAACTGTGTGGAGAAAGATTGTGCGTGCTGATGTGTATCATATCCCGCCTCCTGCGAGCTTCGCCTGACTCCTACTGTTAACCTAAACCAAAAGTATTTCCAGTAGCGAGTACGTGCCTGACGTGAACAATTTCCTGTTGCCTGCTACATATGTGAAAGGGCAGCTACAAGCAATGCGTGGACCAGATTCTCAAGTTCAAGTGTGAAAAGAGCTATGAGCTTCCACTACAGTTGACAGACTGGTACTGTTTTCTGCACCAGTCTGTAAACACGCTGTTGAACGCTTTTAAATGGGGATTTACTTGCTTCTGGAGCCAGCATCAAGCGGCCACTAGAGGAACTGCACCTTTTCAGCTCTGGAGCTGCTCGTTTTTTTCCCAGGAGGTGGAAATGCACCTCAAAGCAATATGCAACAACAAATATAGAGTAAGAACACCTCAGTTAGCAGATGGCAGACTTATAAAACATAACATGCTACTGCACAAATAGGAGGAACATGAAAAGCCATTAAAAACTTTTGCAAAACAAACTAAAAACAAGGTCCAGTGCAAGCTTCACCAGAAGAATAGGTAATGCTAGTTCTCAGTGAATATCAAGCAGTATTTTTTGCTTGAATCGCCCATCTCTAATCACTTTGCTGCAAAAAGTTGCAATGGGAATCTTACTTGGTCAAGCCTGTTTGGATTTTGCATTATTTTCAGCATGAATGCATGTTATGCACGTAAATTCTCCTAAAACACTCGACACCCTGTCCTGTCTCTCCATCACTGTCTCCATCGCTGTGGGTATGTCTGCATGAAGCCACGAGGAACATTGACGTAAAAGTGACCTATGTGTGAATGTCAAATTAAGCCTGCAATGTTACGTATCCCGCATCTGCAAAGCTGTGCGTGTGCGAGGGTTTGACAGCAGACAGTGCAATGATGAGCCAAAGAGACTACCGGGGTCTGAACGTCTGCAGACAGCTGTGAGGACGCCGCGTTTATGTGATGGTAAAAATTTACACTACAAAGACGCTGAAGACAGCTAGAGGTCGAACTGAGAGCAAACATTCAGTCATGGCAGTGACTGCAATGGTGAGAGTGGATGTATGCAGCAGTGAGCGAGCCAAAGGATGCAAAACGGGGCGAGCAGCGAGAGGGAGGGAAACAAAATGAAATGGAAGCAGAAAACACAGACACAGACACACACACACACAGAGGTCATGGTTTCACTTGTCATCAGTGGGATGTTTGAGACTGGATTTGAAAGATTTTAAGAGATGCGGACGGACACAGGATCAGGTTTTTTTTTAAAAATATGTCAGTGTAAAAAAAAAAAAAGTACTGAGAAATCACCTGTTTAATGTCTGACCTACAGTCCAAAAACCAAAGGTTTTCAATTTATTACGACAATGAAGAGAAAACAAGCAAATCCTCAGTTTCATGATGTTGGAGTTAGCAGTCACTTGGTGGGTTTTCTTTGGTTAGTGGCACTAGCGTTGCAGCTCTATAGCATGAAGGTAAGTCCCCCACTTATTATTCTAGAGCAGGGGTCTCAAACTCGCGGCTCGCGGGCCGCATCCGGCCCCGCCCCCTACTTCCGGTCCGCCATTTGATGTCAGAAATATAAGACTATTTGGCCCTTTAAGTTA
>JAVDPK010002415.1:353548-381941 GCA_034780415.1 Cichlasoma orientale | reverse complement strand
CACCCAGACAGACAGACAGACAGACAGACAGACAGACAGACAGACAGACAG
Source organism: Cichlasoma orientale (assembly GCA_034780415.1). Taxonomy (NCBI): domain Eukaryota; kingdom Metazoa; phylum Chordata; class Actinopteri; order Cichliformes; family Cichlidae; genus Cichlasoma; species Cichlasoma orientale. The sequence goes on along the minus strand of JAVDPK010002415.1, from coordinate 381,890 downwards.
ACAGACAGACAGACAGAGCTGCTGCTGTTGCTGCTACAACTCTGTCTGGAGAATGTGAGACATCTAGATAACAGATACGGAAAACCATCGCTGGATAATGTACGCGCACACACTCGCACAGAATGAACAGTACTCTATAATCTGACCTGCTGAACTGACTCCAGCACTCTGCCCGGAGCTCTGCCAGCCAGCCAGCCAGCAATCGAATCTGCCATGTGGATGGATATCTGAGAAGTGTGTTGGCATCTCTGGGAAAGCTGGAGGGATTTGAAGAGGCCAAACTTATCCCACACCATACTAAACATACGAATCTGTGGGTTGTTACATGCACGGTCCCTCAAAGGCTTCGATTGGAGCTCTGAAATCTGCTAAAAACTGAGGATGAGGCTGCTTCCTTCAGACTTGTTTTAGGAGATATTCCCCACACCGTGAGAAATAAATAAATAAATAATAATCAATCAGTCCACGCTTCTCGTTTTTGTGCTGCTTTATATTTCGAAGCACCATCCTAACTGTCATTTTGACAGTTTTAGATTTTACATTTTTTTATTTCTAAAAGGTAAATAAACAGGAATTCAGAGGTAGTGCTGTTTCAGTCTGCACAAAAGCAAGCATGTCCTTTTTACTAACCGTGCTTTGGTTCAGCGTCTAACACGTTTTCTTTTTTCATTTAGTCATTTTGCAAACACATTTATCCAAAAAAAAAAAAAAAAAATACTCTCTTAATCGTTTTTTTCTCTCAGTTAAATCGATGAATTGTTTTGTCTGAATCTGTCAGAAAATGCCAGCAGAAGGTGGCGGCGTCTTCAACTATTTTTGTTTTGTCTGCACGAAACCCAAAAGTATGAAGAGGAAAAATCGTCAAAACCCTGCACACGAGAGTCTAGAAGTGATAATAATTTGACATTATCGCTTAAAAATGTACTTATCTGACTATATGATTGGATTTGTCACATGACAAATTGATAATGGACCAATCGCAGCACTTTTAGTCAAAGGCAACATAAGAGATACGGTAGAAGACGATCCAGAGAGGCAGTTTCTCTGTGATATCAAAACCCTTTCTGCACCCAAATTAAAGAGCATACGCAGGTTTTTGAGCTCGCCTGCTTGCCTTTTGTTTTGTTTATCCCGGTGCGTCGCACATGATGTCAAACAGCAGGAAGCGGCGTGGAGGACAGCGAGAGCGGCTCTTGTTTAAATGCTCTCATTTTATGCCGTTCAGACTGTCATTAGTCTGTTTGAAGATTTGAGGTCAGCTGCTAAAACTGTGTTTACAGTCTGGTGTTTACACGAAGTGACACGTTTGATCACATTTGTCTTCCTCGCCGGCTATCTTATCTCCATCGCGTGTTTGATTGGCTCCCCGCGGATGGTTATCAGTCCTTTCTTCGGTGCTGTAGTTACTGTTGTTGCGCTGCTCCCGAGTATTTTAATGCTTTCAGAGGACCAAGGCAGATGGAGGGCAGGCGAAGGAAGAGTACAGTCAGAAAGTAAGAAAGTCTCTTTAGGCTCTCCTGAATGATACTCGCGTGCTGCTTGAAAGGATGAAAATCTGTGGCTGAGGCGACAAAGAGTTGCATCCCCGGAAAAGGTCAGACCAGACACGATACCTGCGACAACTGCAGAGTCATTTGACCCGGGAATGAAAGCCGATTGCACCCTTTCCATCTTGAACGCCAGATGTTAGTGGGTGACAGAGGGTTCGCGTCCAGAGTAAGATGACTTCAGTGTGAACTAACTTCAGCTATTTTGGTACCATTACCCCTCCGAGGCCACTGAAGACTATCTAAACCCCTAAATGTATCAATTATGTTCTCCCAAGAACTACTAGAACTCACATATGCAAATGGTTATTTTTTATTTGTCAGAAGGTTCAATAAACACTCCAGTTTCCAAAAATTTGTCAAGACTAACTGCGGAGTGTAGTGGTTTACACATTAACCCAACAAGTGAACGAGCCCCAGTTCGATCCCGGGAGGAGACACAAATCCCTTTGGGGTTGCGTCAGGAAGGGCTGACCTCTGGTGTGAATGAGGGAGCAGCTGACGGTAGCCTCTTTCAGTCAGACAGACTAACTGGCAGTTTTTAGCTGTGACGACGTATCGAAATGGAAATCTGGACTTACACGGTTACTGAAGATTTTATCTGGTTTCTGAAATGGGGCGCTCGACCTCTCTTAACCTAAAGGGTCGACCCACCAAAACCCCAACGACACGTGCCGTCGCTCACTTTTCAAGGTTTCCAACCATGCAAATGGCTTTAACTGCTGAGATTTTTCAGATATTAATCCCCAGTGAATGCAACCGAGGTGAAAAGAGCCTTTCAGCCAGCGTGCTGGAAAAAAAAACATAAAACTTTTTGGATAGTTTTTATTTCTTTAGCGGAGAGAGATTTGAGCGAAAACCAAGGTCTGTGGGTTTTTACTTGGGTTAACCTGGACATTGTGTTTGGAAAGTCAAGTGGTTGTTAAATTTGATGTTTTTTATTTTGCTTTTCAATGCCGTGGCGCCACAGACGAAATTGCTTTCACCTCCGCTGCATTGGAGCGGAAGCAGGCCGGTATCTCGCAGCCCATTCTGTCGAAGCCAAACCCCACTCGTGCTCCACTTGAGGTAACTGAGCTTATACATTCATTTGTGTAAATTTCTACGAGCGATTCCTTGAAGGGAGCAATGAAGGCGATCCAGCTGTGAGAGAAAGTGAAGTTTACATCCACTTGCGCAAACTCTGTCACCGACCCCCCCCCCCGAGCTACAGCGTGTCACATTGTGTTTCTGGCTTATCGGGGTTTCCCACGGAGAGCGCTGGAAGACTTCATCGCTGACCTCCGCGCAGACGAATCACAGAGGTCGCATAGCAGGGGGAGGTGAGGAAGATAATGAGAGAGAAGGAGGAAGAGACTTCAGCCCACCCATCAGTCCTCGAACCAGAGCTCGGGCCAAAGGCTGCTGCTGCTGCCGCTGTGACCTTCAGGAACCACAGCTATGGCTGCATCAACGGTATTTATGCGTGTGTTTTTTTGTATGTAAATCCATCCGCACACGTGTGTCTTTGCTTTATTCGACCATGAAAGGAAAGGGAACGTCACCGCTCGCCACAAGCTCACAAACTGTGCCGAATCATAACCCCCCCCCCCCCCGAAATCCCGTAGTGTAAATATTTCTCCATTCTGCAGTATACACATTGAGGAACCTGCCACAAGTATTATAACAAGACTTTTCCATCTCATAATGTGGGGAGAGAAAGAGCAGAGAAGAGGAGAGAGGAGAGGAGAGGCAGGCATGGGAGAAAATAAGCAGAGGGAAATATTTGGCTTGGAGCAGCCAGAGCCTCATCAAGGTTAATTGGTCTGTTGAGAGGACACATTCATCTGGCTCATCAATCACCTGGTCCATTGTTTCCTAAAGTCGGTCTCTGGGCGCAGGGCTTCGGCTCGGAAGCCCCTCTAATGACCGCTCCTGTCAAAAAGACAATACCTCATCTTGTTTCGGTGTATAAATCTAGCCGGTGTCACTAAGCCTGACACGGCCCTGATTAAAATGAAGTCAAGTCTAAAACCAGGACTCGGTAAAACAGGTTGCGGGATCCAAAGGCATTAAAAGGTTTCACAAACACGTGTTATCGAGTCATTTTGACCTTCCCGGTGTACTTGAGGCTTTGGAAGAGGTGAGATTCAGTTCAGCAGGATGACACGGATATTTATGATGATGGGAACCCAGCTCATCTTTAAGGGGCTGAAAGCACTTTTTAGCTTTACCTATAAGCACGACGCATATTTCAGGCAGCTGACGCAGGAGCTCTAGAGGTGTTGGTCTTGTATTATCAGGTAGCCACCCCACGTGTCTGTGTCCCGAGGACAAGCAGTCTACTTCTTCTAACATCACAGACAGCCTCCACAGTTACTACAAATCACTAGAGGCCTCCAGGTAATACTAGATCCACGTGAAGGGCACACAGGGTGCACCAAAGTCAAGAATTAAAAGAAAGAAGTGGCCAGAAATGGCGCCATCATATAGTTTGCAACCCTGGGTCCTCAGACAGGCTCTAGTTATCAATTTGCAATCCAATAAAAATTAAGCAGCCTTACCCATTATTATTCATTTCAACTTTGTGAAAGGAGTCCGATACGGATCAATGAGTCAGTGAAGCTCACGTCTGTCAGACGACAGCGATGCTGAGGTGAGTTGTTGAGGAGATCCTGAACTTTTCTGTCAGTTAGCGTTGTTGTTTTTGCCGCTGTTAGCTGCTGTTAGCCGCTGCTAGCTGGTGTCAGTGAAACTGACTTTGAAGGAGATGTAACACTGTAACGACTCTGACACTTGGTGAATAAACTCTCATACGACGTGAGAATGTAATCAAACTGTTTATAGGAGGCAAAGTGTGATTTTTATGACACTCGAGCCTGACATTAGCTGGTATAATGTTAGCTTATAACCAGCAAGCGAGATGTTAGATATGATATGATCCTTCATATACTGAGTCTGAAGGTGGAGGCATGAATTTAAATGCTCTTCTCCTCCGCTTTTGGTGTGCTACATATGTGGCCACCCTCTAGCCGCAAAACATGAGTAATCGAAAGGGAGCTGTACTTCCCTTCCGCTGGATTCAAATATGGTGGGGGAACATGGCGGCTATCACAAACCGGCGCCCAATCCTAAGTATTTTTAATGGTCAATTATAAATTTATGAGAATGCATCAATTTGTTGGAAGATGTAATTACACACTAACTATATTTTTGAGTACAATATGCTTTTGTTCTAACCTCAACAAATTAATGACTGTACCTTTAAGAACCCTATTTCAGAATCTGAGTAAAGGTGAAATTCAATTCTTTCTTTTCAGGAAGTTAAAACCACAACGCCGCTCCAGCGTTATGGTGAAAAGAAACTTTGCAAACTATGGGTGGAGACCACAAAGGGGGTCCTGAGATGAATCTCAGAGGGTTGTTTTGTTTTTCTTTACCATACTTTCTTTTCTTTTCGAGTTAAAAGCCCTGACACAACTGATCTTTCACCTTGTTTCCTGTCGTCTTCTGTCTAGTCTATGAGAAAAAATGATGAAAAAATAATAAAAGCTGATGCTATTAGGCAGATCACAATCACTGATCACTGATTTGAAGATTTACTGATTTTAATCACCATAACATATGACTTTAACTTCTTTTGGGAAGGTTTGGGAAGTTTTTAACAAACATCTGTGAAATTCTGCAACAATACCAATTTTTTTGGTTCATTCATTTTGCTGTTATCTATTTCTCTTTTTGGGGTCAGCAAACCAACAGAAAGCTTTTGTTTTGAAGTCTTCGGGGCAGGATTGATGCGGCACAACAGATAAACATCAGATAATGCAATCTGTAAAAGCCACCTTATTTTCTAAAAGGCCGATATCAACACATACATCAGTGTTAGCTGCGGCTCAGAGGGAGAAGCGGCTCCTCTGTTTAACTTAAATAAATGAGATGACAGGTTACATTTGAAAGGTCACGAGCCACTTGCAGAAATTGTTTCCACACTTGAATCAAAGTTCTGACTACAAGGTGACACAGAGATTTGTTCTTTACCACTTCCAACCCTCAAAATGCATTCATCTCCTCACCAAAACAAACCACTACTGAAGCCTACTTTATATGCTGCGTGTGGTTAATGGCAATCGTTGCTTAACCTCTAACCATGAGCAACACTTCACTTGACATTTCATGCTAGCTTTGCATGAATGGGCTGATTGTCCTGCATCATTTCCGGGATTGGCCGCCTGCCTCGGCTCCATGTACGATACTACATCGGCTTGTCCCGTGACCTCACAGGTTCAAATCATTTCACGCCGCCTGGAAGGCTACTCCGGCTGCGCTGCTATGAGCGGACTCGTCATTTCCCCCCCTTCTGTCTGTTACTCCCAGGGAAGCATGCTCAGTGCGCGCCTCTGTTAGCCAAAGGGGGAGCTGGCTGCTTTTCGCTGCTGCTGCTGAGCTTCTATTTCTACAATTATCCTTTTCTCCCTCTCTCTCTCTCTCTCTTTTCTAAAGGGGGTAAGAAACCCTCTTCTCCCCATCCTCCTCCTGCTCCAGCCCCATCCATCCATCCATGGTGCTCCACTTCTTGTTCTCTCAAGCCATCTCCTAACAGGCTGGGATCCAGGGGGCTGGAAATAACCTTCACATGGCCAGCTTTACCCAGCTATCTCTCACACACAGACCGCTGCTGCTGCTGCTGCTGCACCGACTCACACACACACACACACACACACACACACAAACACACACACACACACACATACACACACACACACACACACAGATGCATGCCAGAGCCCAGCTCCCTTCACGGGAATGACGGACAGCGCCACTCACCACTCCATGGACCAGGAACTCAAACAGTTTGCTCTTGGTGGCTTTCCTGGCTCCCCCCGCCGTCTCCTCCATAGCCATTTGCTCAGTCCCCTCCGTTCACCCTGCTATGTCTCCCCTCTCCTTCTTTTGTCTTTCCCTCTCCCTTCACCCAGCCTCCTGTTCCCCTCCCCTGCTCCACTTTCCTTCTCTTTGTGCTCTCCTTTTCAGCACTGCCTGTCCCTGACTCTCCTTCTCTCTCTCACTCTCACACTCTCTCTCTCTCTCTCTCTTCCCTCCCTCTCCCTCTATTTTGAATGTGCAGCAGCCCTGCCGAGTCTCTCACTGTGTCTAGCTCACTTTTTAGTTGAGCTGCCTTTCAGGAGCCCAGCACGTCGCTTGGAGGTGGGGGAGAGAGAGAGAGAGAGAGAGAGGAGAGAGAGAAAGAGAGAGAGAAGCCGTGTGGGGGTCTGACAGGGGGGTTTCAGCTAGCCCACCCTGCCGCTCCCCCACACAGCTGTTGCATTCCATTGGTAGATAAGGGCATGCGGTGTGGCGAGGCTGCCGTTTGGTCTGAACAGGGGGCTGGGGGAGGTTAGAATCAGTTGGCCATTCCTCTGCTGCAGCCCCCCCCCCAGTGACCAACCCAGAGGCCACGGTCAGCACACACAGAGCTCCAACTCTGGGCTCATTCTCAAAAAAGGACATTGGGCTCTTAAAGGGGCCACGCTTGCATATCATTACCACATGTGCACACACATGAACTGCCATATATGATGATAGGCATGACATGGTGGGTGATGATGAATTGGAGAGATGCCATTTCCTCAACTAAAAGCAAAGCCACTCGAGTCAAGGGGGGGGGGGGATTACACTTGAGTGTTTCTCAGTGTAAGCGAGCTAATGCGAGTGTCTGAAGCCGCTTCACAAGAGCACCTTAATTTCCTGTGTTTCTCCGCTGGCCCTTGTCAGGGTGCATTCATAGGTTACAAGTATTTCCTCCACTCGCCTCATTAGCTTTTACCTTTCACCCAGTAGTCGGCCCAGAGGCTACGTTCAGGCCGTAACAGCAAACAAACAAGGCCGGCCTGCACAGCAAGGTGACTGTGTCTCTCCACACGTGTAATTAGGTTGTGTTGTGACTTCTTCCAGGTCGCTTTCTGAAGCTTCCCCCAGCAAAACACAGAGGAAGGTGAAAACACCGAAGGTCACGGAGAAACAGAATCACACGCAGAAGGCTGCTTCTGTTTGTGTGCGCTTTGATTTCTACATGACGTGTTGTCACACACGTGCACGAGCCCGGGCTTCGCCTGTCGCCACGCGGGTCATTACTCTGACTAAAACCACGCCACGCTGAAGACTATGACTCTTGTTCTCGCCCGCCCTTCATCCAGCCGTCAGATCAGAGGAGTGAAATATTCATGAGGTTATCTGAATGACAAAGGGGGCGAAGTGGGGCACATTCAAAAGGGAGGCTTGGCTTTGTGACACATGATGGCAAACTGCCACTGCCCCCCCCCCGATTCTGCTGGCGTGAAAATGGCAGAAAAGTGTTAAACGGTGTGTAAAATTATCCACAAAGAGTTTAAACAATTAGCACAAACGGCGCAAAGACGTTTGGAGAAAACTCTTCGGTTAATATGAGATCTCAGAGGTCACGACCTTCTGGGGGGGGGGGGGGATGCATCATGTCTCAGAGTTTTTTAACAAGACCCAGGCCTGTTTAATTCGTCTGTATTACCTCTTACATCTGATTTAAATACACCATAACTGAGAGGGAAGTCAGGAAAGAAGCAGCAATCGTTAAAAAATAAATAAACACATGTCCCTCAAACTTCCTGAAGCCTCTGATTATTGCCTTATTGGCAGATAAATGTTGGCCCTCACATGGGATGCTGACAGCTTGTGGCATTAGTTTGCTTGGTGGTGACACCTGCTGCTGAGATGAGTGTACTGCTTCGGCCATTATTTCAGTCTGGGAAGCTCTGGAGGAGGAAAAACCTTGCCTGAAATATTTTTTTCCCTTAACGCAGCGTCAATTCATCGGTGTTCCAGCTGTAAAACCTGCCGATAGTTTACCCTTCGATTGCACAAACCATAGCGTGGACTTTAAATATAATAATCGCACAGGCGCGCAAGGTGTGCGTCTCAATTTCCTGCAAGGTCAAAAGCTCAAACCGCCGAGCTTATCCATGCAGATCCAGGGATTGTGCCAATCTCCCGTTTCTCCAGCAACGACACGTGGGCGTTGAACGATAACAAAGAGACCGAGCAGCTCGGGCGATTCTAAAGGAAGGCCTGAGCGCAGGAGTACCCCCTGCTGGACCCCCATCAGCTCCCTCACCAAAGCCAGTCAGTCTCACCAAATGGTAATGTCCCAGAGTGTAGCAGACGGGGGGTAGAGGGGGGAATAACAGAGGGTAAGGGAGCCGCAGCAGTGCTATTAATGCCCAACAGGGGGAGCAAACAAGCAGGCAGGGAGGTGCCGGCTGTTTGAATGGGAGGAGAGATTCATATTTAGGGTCAGGCCGCACTGAGGATAAACACCCAGGGATGGGAATCAAGGCACATCAGATGGAGCAAAATAGCATCTATAATGATCTGTAATGTCTAGAGCCAACTTCCAAAAGAGGATTTAATTCCCAAAGCATGTTTTCAGAGGTCCTAAAATGCTTCACTTCTTCATTTGGCCACATGAGGGCGTAAAAGAGTTCACTAGACATACAGTGCAACAGAAAGCAACAACAATGGCCTGTTTCTGCCCTGCAAAACCAACTGCACCGTTATGCCGGAGTAAGCTCTCAACAAAGAAGGCCTAGAAGAAGTCAAATGTTAGAAAATAACTCTGCAAGGTTTATAAAACAGCTGGATTTGTTGTTAGAAAACAGTGGAACAATAGACCCAAACACAGGGAAATATTCTGTTTACAGCAATATAAGACAGAGCTAAAACAAGTTAATATTTGCCTTTTGTGCTTGAAAACGACTCAAACAATGAATCAATTATTATGTTGATAATGTTAATGTTAATTAATAAACTATATTCAGCATCTGTTTGAGATGGGGAAAAAAATTATATTTGATATTCATTTTCTTGGTGCCGTCACTGACTATAAAACCTCACAGGCAGGAAGACAGTTTCTTTAAATCAAATAAAAAAAAAAAATCAAGAAAGTTTATTTGGGGTTGAAAGGTAAAAATAATATAGCTGAGATCACAAAAGGAGGGATCCACATGTTGGTGTAAGGCCACGTTTTCTGTAATAACAACAAAGCAATGACACAGTCAAAAATGACCTCAGTGAAGCCCACACTCATATTTTTTAAGGGGCAACGTATAAGATGCTGTTTTACAAAACTAGAGTCATTTGAAAAAAGTTTTTACAGAACTATGCAGCACAGTGAAAATCCAAACACGGCGTATCAGCACAAACACCTCACACCAACTGTGAAGCACGGGGGTGGAGGGGTGATGATTTTGGGCGCCTTGCAGTCGTTGAGTCAACCATGAACTCCTCTGTATACCAAAGTTTTCCAGAGTCAAATGTGAGGGTGTCTGTCTGACAGCTAAAGCTTGAGGAAAATGATCCGCAAACCTCAATGTAACCAACTTTCTTCTGATTGGCTGCCCCTTGCAAACAGCAAATGGGAGGGGCTTCTGCTCTCACAGCCTCAGCTGCATGTCTGATGTGACCACATTAGCAATATCCACTCTTGCTGACATCATACTGTTCAGAGAGCAGAGTGTTTAGAGCAGCCCGAAGCTTTCTGCTCACGTCGATTCCTAGTGATCTCATTATTTGATGTTGGAAGTTTATTATGAGTGTCCATTATTGTAACAGCAGAACTCAAAAAATAATGAAAACCACATTAGGTCACCTTTTGTAAGCGTTAAACAATAAAATACAGACGGAGTCAGCTTCGTCCGAGTTGTGTGGGCATTACTCAGATCACATCCACCAGCAGCTAAAACACGAAGCATGTGACATCACCTTTTCTCAGCTGAGCCTCGCCCACTTTAAACTAGTGAGCCGAGAGAATATAAAAAAACAAAGACATGAAACTGGACTAAACTATACCTGAACTAACAGCGTCGCTCGAGGAAACCGTGTCGGGTTTTTAAGGCTGTCAGTCTGAAAAGGTTGGCAGCGGTGGTTGTTACAAAAGTTAAACAAGTGGATTAAATATCACTGAAGTATCGAAGTGTCGACGTAGTCGCATTTCTTTGTCTTTCATGAAGTTCATAACAGGTTTTGAATCTACATACATTTGCCTTCTTTGCTCTTTCTGGCCAATCGGGTTCAACAAAATTCAGAGAGAGAGAGAGAGAGAGAGAGAGAGAGAGAGAGAGAGAGAGAGAGAGAGAGAGAGAGAGAGAAAGAAAGCAGGATTTTGTTGCTATGTGCAAAAAGAGCAAAGAGTAAAATTTGCGCCAGCGCTGAGGTATAACATATAGCTCCCAGTGGCAACGTTTACATACCAGAAACCACGAACCTGCCCTCGTCAACATTATTGCCACAGACAGATGGGGCGCACTAGGGGGAATATGGACAGGGCATGAAAAAAGTCTGACTCCCTCCCACTACTGGGCCCCTCTCCTCTCTTTCTTCAGTTTAATAGCTGCAGACAAAACCCAGCTCAAGCTGCTTAAAGGCCACAGCTCTCCGAACGCTACTCAACAGTCATCAGCCACCATCAAAGGGACTGTACAAAAGCTCGCAGCTTTGCACCTTTGCTGAGGGGGGATTAGAGAGAAGGGAAGTACATTTTGGTACTGAGTTCTTGCAGCTAGGCATATGTAATGAAGAGGAACCTGCAGAGAAAGAGAGAAAAGTCTCCCATGACGGCTGAAAATAATGGAGCATCTGGTGATATTTTGTGATCAAAGTAGTTCGGCACAATGCACTGTGAGGTGAAAAAAGGCTGGCACAAAGCAGCAGTGTTCCCATGGATATTTTTGTTGCGAAGGCATGTTAAGCACCGAACCTAAGAAGCTGCAGATAAGACGTTTAGGGTCGACCTTGGATTTCAGGGGTTGTTTGGGACAAAGCATCTTTATCCAGACAGCGTTTATGCTTCGGCTGCTAAAAAGACGCCGTGGGAGCAGATGGAAAGAGGACGCAACAGTAATGAGCCAAGTTTCCCCGCGAGCGACAGGCTCCGCACTGGGACGAGCCCCGCAGCATTACCTGCCTCGGGGCATTTCCTGTTTGCTGTAGCCATGACGACGGGATAATCTGCCTTGTGTTCAAAGTTAACAGCCAATCCGGTGAGAGCGACTTCGCTGACTTCAAAAGTGGAGCAGCAGCTGGTGAACCGCGAGAGGAACCATTTCAAATCTTAAGCTGTAAAACTGAAAAGAAAGCCGAGTTTTAGAGAGAGAGAGGGGGAGAGAGAGAGAGATGGAGAGAGCGGGAAGGCTTCGGCTCGCCGTGTTAGTCAGCAGCGAGGTCAGCACGATCAACTGTGACACAAATATACAGTGAAAAACAGTTGCTCACTATGAATAAACCCCGCCAGCTCCCATATAAAATTCCACAGGATGAAAAATAAAACTGGCAGGATAATCCCCCCCACTACAAACTCTCTCCTTCTCTCTCTCTCTCTTCTTTCCTACTCCGCATCCAAGCTAAGTGTTAGCCCTAATCTTTCAACACCACTCTGCCCGTGCGGGACGGGAGACGGAGCCGACAGAACGAGGGCAGGATCGTTATGCGCTCCGCCACATCGAGGAGACTCGGAATATAAGAGATACAAATCGTGGATGAAAAGAGGAGCCGCATCTTTAGTGGCCGGGCAGCGAAGTCAAAAAAATTTGACCAATTTCTTCAGGATCATGAGCTTATTAATTAATCATTTGTGCTTCTAACTTATTGTTATTACATGTGAGTCAAAAAGCCTGCTGCAAAGAAAATTAACACCTAATGTACAGTGATGTGATAAAGTATTTGCCCCCTTCCTGATTTCTTAGGTTTTTTTTGCATAATTGTCACACATGTTTCAGATCATAAAACAAATTTCTAAGTCAGACAAAGATAACCTGATAATACATCCATCCGTTTTCATCCATTTATCCGGAGCCGGGTCACTGGGGCGGCAGCATAAGCAGAGAAAAAGTAACTGCCCCCTAAACCGAAGAACTGGTTGTGCCACTCTTGGCAGCAAGAACTGCAATCAAGTGTTTGTGATAACCGGCAGAGTCTTTCACATCACTGTGGAGGAATTTGGCTCACTCTTCTTTGCAGAATAGTTTTAATTCTGCAACATTTGGAGGGTTTTCGTTTAAGGTCATGCTAAAGCATCTCACTCTGATTTAAGTCCAGACTTTGACTAGGCCAGTCCAAAACATTTTTTATTGAGCCATTCAGAGGTGGACTTGCTGGTGTGTTTCAGATCATCTTCCTGCTGCATAACCCGACATGAACTGATGGCCGGACGTTCTCCTTCAGGATTTTCTGGTAGAGCAGAATTCATGGTTCCATCAATTACAACAAGTCGTCCAGGTCCTGAAGCAGCAAAGCAGCCCCAGACTATCACATTACCACCACCACCATGTGTGACTGTTGGTGTGATGATCTTTTTATAAAATGGTGTGTTATTTCTATCCCAGATGTAACAGGACTCAAACCTTCCAAAAAGTTCAACTTTTGTCTCATCACTCTACAGAATATTTTCCCAAAAGTCTTGGAGATCATCAAGATCTCTTTTGGCAAATGTGAGATGATTCTCTGGCCTCTGACCATCAAGGAAGCTAAGAGGCAATACAGACCAAGGCTGGAGTGCTACTACAACCCTGCTGACACTCGACACATGTGGCCAGGACTGCAACATATTACGGATTATCAGAACAAGAGCACTGGAGAAATCAGCTTCCACACTTCACTGCCAGATGAACTGAATGACTTCTATGCTTTGAAGCCCTCAACACTGAAACACACAGAGGTGTTTTAGCTGAAAGGGGCAGAGAGAGCGCACCATTCACAGTCTCAGCGGCAGAAGTCTGCAGGACTCTGAGGAAAATAAAGCCACGCAAGGCAGCTGGCCCGGACAACATCCCAGGACGAGCGCGCAGGGCACGCTCAGCGGAGTTAGCCGATGTCTTTGCGGACATTTTCAACATGTCCCTTATACAAGCCACAGTACCCACCTGCTTTAAAGCAACTACCATCATCCCCCTGCCCAAGAAGAACCCAGTCACCAGCCTCAATGACTACCGGCCAATTGCACTGACTCCCATCATTATGAAGTGCTTTGAAAGGTTAGTCGTGACTCACATTCAGGACAACATCCCAGACACTCTAGACCATCTTCAGTTTGCCTATCGACAGAACAGGTCCACAGAGGATGCTGTGAACGCTGCCATCCACACCGCCCTATCACATCTGGAGAACAAGGGCAGTTATGTGAGAATGTTGTTCATTGGCTACAGCACAGCATTCAACACGGTAATACCAGCCAAACTGACTGAGAAACTCTGCTCACTTGGGCTGCTTAACACCATCTGCAACTGGATCCAGAGCTTTCTGACAGGAAGGCCACAGTTTGTCAGAATTACGAATCGCACATCGAGAACAGTGACTGTTAACGTTGGAATGCCCCAAGGTTGTGTACTTGGTCCGATGCTGTACACTCTCTTTAGTCATGACTGTGTTGCCTCCCAGAACAACACCAGTATCATCAAGTTTGCTGATGATACCACAGTAATTGTACTAATCACTGGAAGTAATGAGACAGCATATAGGAGAGAGGTGGCAGACCTGGTGTTATGGTGCCAGGACAACAATCTTTCCTTAAATACCAGCAAGACTAAGGAAATTATTGTTGATCCAAGGAGGAGGAGGGTGCAACACACACATGTTCTCAACAATGGCCTCAGAGTCTGGTTTGGGAACTGCTCTGCACAGGACAGAAAGGCTCTTCGGAGGGTGGTGAAGACTGCCAGATCCGTCTCAGGAGTTGCCTTACCATCACTGGAGGACATTTACCACGTCAGAGTCATCAGATAAGCACGGAACATTATAAAGGATCCAACATACCCACGACACGGCCTCTTTACACTCCTGCCATCAGGGCGGCGCTATCGGGGTGTGAAGTCAAGAACCACCAGAATGAGGAACAGCTTTTTTGCACAGGCCATTCGACTTATGAACTGCCACTTCTGACATGAGGACTGGCACACACATACACAGTGCTCTGCTTTGTATTTTGGACTGCAAATTGCACTATATGCATATGACACTTTACACCTCAAACACTTGGTGTAAACCCACTGTCGTACCACTGCACAAACATACTTCAATCACTGCAACTTCCTCTATACCGTCTACCTCATGTATATAAGTTGTCTATTTTTATATATTTTCATGTTTATTATTATTGAGCCGGAGCAGAAGAATTTCATTGTTCAGTGTAACTGACTGTTTTCTGTGCACATGACAATAAAACGCTCTTGAATCCACTCTTTTCCCACAGACAGTAAGTAGCTGTGCAGTAATTATGATCTCATTACTAACCAAAGTAAAAAAAATAAAAGATAATCTATTAAATATTTTTGGTTTATCTTGTACAAACCAAACCAGAATATTCAAAATAAATACAAATCAATTATAATCAGTTATTTTTACCCGGACAGTGAGGAGTTTGTGGTAAGTGACCTTCTGGATTTTTACATGATTGACAGCTGTTTATTTTTAGAAAAATCAATGTTTAGCTCTGTGACTCGAATGCAGTGGTGACACACGAGATGCACACACTGGAGCTGATGTGCTGCGCGGTTACATAAACAAATGATTGAAGCAGCAGCTGACACAGCTGTGTTACTTTGGGCACCATCGGCTATAGAAACAGGCGGGTCTAATGGCTCCTGAGTGGTCAGGTGATTTATTGTTGTGGCGTGAATAAAGACAAAGTCCAGTTCATATTTTCTATGTTCCTCTCTGAGCAGTGTTTTGGTGCCTTCAAAGTCTATATGGTGATATGTCAGGCAGGGTACACCCTGTACAGGTTGCCAACCTGTCACAGGGCCAACACAGAGAGACAGACAACCATTCACACCTGTGGGCAATTTAGAATCACCAATTAACCTAACCCCAGTAACTGCACGTCTTTGGACTGTGCCAGGAAACCAGAGTACCCGGAAAAACCCCACACAAACACAGGGAGAACATGCAAACTCCAAACAGAAAGACCCCGGCCAAGGTGGAATCAAACCTAGGACCTTCTTGCTGTGAGGCAACACGCCACCGTGCTGCCCAGTCAACCGGTTTAAATCCTGTCTCTCCGGCCGAAAAATTTCCATTCCCAGCCACTTCCAGTTACTACTGGTGTTCCCCAGGGATCTGTCCTGGGGCCTCTCCTGTTTATCAGCTGTCTGCTTCCTCTTTGCCATATATTCTGTAAATTTAATATCAATTTCCACGAGCGGGCGGGCTGGGGTTGAAATTCAGCCCCGGAGCTTGGTTTGGAGAGGCCACGAGAGCTGCAGCGCGAGTGCTGCTGTGCTTAATTAGGTAAAAAAAAAATTTGATCACCGGCCGGTTCGGCTTGGAAACGAACAGCCGTTCAGGAAACCTCCCGATGGCCACCACGCCCCTGATTACCACTATGATGCTGATGACCCCCAGCTCTGCTTGTTCAAAGGGTTTGCCTTCAAGATATCAATGCTCTCAGATTGAACAGTGATAAAACCGAGGTCCTCCTCATTGGCACTAAATCCATCTTGTCAAGGCTTAACGGTTTTTCTCAGTTTATTTCCAAGCTCACATCAATAACATTAATCTGTCCTCATTCTTCCACTACGTAACATTAATCACTTCAGCCCATCTCTCACACCTGACCGTGCCGCCGTTCCCATTCACACCTTGGTTACATCTAACATTGATTACTGCGCCTCTCTTCTCTTTGGTCTCCCTCTCAAGTCCATCCATAAACCTCAGCTTGTCCAGAACTCTGCCATTAATCACACTGCAGTCATTCTTCAGAAAATGTACTGGATTTGGTTCAATATCCTGCTGTTTTCATGATTCTGCTCCTCACCTTTAAGGCCATCCATAGCCTTGCACCTCTCTGAACCTCTGCACATCAATGCATCCATTCACTCTCTCAGCTCTTCGTCTTTTGTCCACCTCTGCTTGACTACCAGAGCATCTAGAGCCTTCAGTTTTTTTTGCCCACCACTCACTCACCCCCGCTGGCTCTCTCTCTTCACTTTCAAACCCCGTCTCAAAATGCACCTCTTTAAACTGGTACACTCACTCAAATCCTTATATACTGTAAACCTCAGAATAATTAGATGTAACTGCAAACTAAATGTCACTTATCTAAGTAAAAATGCCAA
Source organism: Cichlasoma orientale (assembly GCA_034780415.1). Lineage (NCBI taxonomy): Eukaryota > Metazoa > Chordata > Actinopteri > Cichliformes > Cichlidae > Cichlasoma > Cichlasoma orientale. The sequence goes on along the minus strand of JAVDPK010002415.1, from coordinate 365,230 downwards.
AATACCCAAGTTTTAGTTTCCCCAATGCAAGAATTTGCTGCAATTATTCAATTATATAAATTATATGTTTGGTTTTGGTCAGATAAAACACTGTGAGAGGCTGAAGGGCAGTTCTGTTATTATCTGAGTACAAATAGCATCAATTAACTGAGAAAATAATCAGCAGATTAAATCATTAGAAAGACAATAATTAGCTTAGAATCAAATACTGCTGTTTTTTTCATTTATTTCTATAAAACAATTGCTTATGCACCTTTTATAATTATTAAAAGCCTTTGCAGCTTTATCATGAAGATGCACACACATTGCAGCTACTTTTAAACCAAACTCTACAAAAAAAAAAGAAAAAAAAAAAAGAGTGCTGCAGTATTGAGCGTTAACATCTAAATGGGTCAACCAGGCGCTCGGTGAACTGTAGCACCATTAGGACCCAGACGGCTTGTCTCAGAGTCGAGTGCACAATCTCATTATCTGCATTATAAATGGGTGTAATATACAAGTGAAAAAGTAATATACAACTGAAAAAAAGAGAAAGAAACAGAGCTATGGCTTTAGGTAAGATAACTATGATTAAATAACACCGTTATAATCTGTTGGTAGGCAGGGAGGGTGCAATGTGAAATCAGGTTACAAAGCGCTCCACTTAAAGCAAAAAAATCTATAATCTGGGAAAATGACACAGTGGAGGTTTATAGGATTGAGTGAAAATGGTGTTTATGGGTTTAGACTTGCAGCTGAAGATATATCGCATGTTTGTGTGCAACATTACACTGCTACAGTGCAGTACTACAGCTATTATCGGGGTACTGGTGGCAAAAAAAAAACATTGATGCACATTATTTCGTAAGCGGCAGTTTATTTTTTCAACTTAAAGTGGATCATATATGCACTCACCAGCCACTTTGTTAGGCACACCTGCTCAACTGCCTGTTAACACAAACATCTAAATCAGCCAATCACATGGCAGCAACTCAGTGCATTTAGGCATGTAGATATGGTCAAGACAACCCGCTGACGTTCAAACAGAACATCAGAATGGGGAAGAAAGGTGATTTAAGTGACAGTGAATGTGCCATGTTTGCTGGTGCTTGATGAGTATTTCAGAACTTGCTGATCTGCTGGGATTTTCCCACACAGCCATCTTTAGAGTTTACAGAGAACAATCTGAAAAAGAGAAACTATCCAGTGAGCGGCAGTTCTCTGGGTGAAGGTGACTCATTGACGTCAGAGGACAATGCCCAGATTGGGAAGGCAACAGTAACTCAAACAAACGACTCGCTACAACCGAGGTATGCAGAAGAGCATCTCTGAACCTTGAAGCAGATGGGCCACAGCAGCAGAAGACCACGCCGGGTGCCACTTCTGTCAGCTAAGAACAGTAGGCGAATGCTACAGTTCATGTGGGCCCACAAAAAATTGACTGAAAAAATGTTGCCTGTTCGGATGAGTCTCGATTTCTGTTGCAACATTCACATGGTAGGGTCAGAATTTGGCATAAAAAACATGAAGACAGGGCTTCATCCTGCCTTATATCACTGGTTCAGGTTGCTGGTGCTGTAATGGTGTGGGTGATATTTTCTTGGCATGTTTTGGGCCCCTTAGTACCAACTGAGCATCATTAAAATACCAAAGCCTTCCTGAGTATTGTTGATGACCATGTCCAGCCCTTTATGACCACAGTGTGCCCATCTTCTGATGGCTGCTCCCAGCGGGATAACGCACCATGTCACAAAGCTCAAATCATCTTTCTGAAACATGACAATGAGTGCACTGTACTCAAACACAGTCACCAGATCTCAATCCAGTAGAGCACCATGGACAGTTAAATCTGCAGCAACTATGTGATGCCATCATGTCAATACGGCTCAAAATCTCATTGTTGAATCTATGCCATGAAGAATTAAGTCAGGTCTGAACGCAAAACAGGTCCAACCTGGTACTAACAAGGTGTACCTAATAAAGTGTCCAGTTAGCATAAATACATGGCCAAAGTTTTATATAATGAAGACAGCATACACACAAGTAATCCCTCTGAATCAAAAGTCCTTTAAATTGATGTAAATGGTTTCAAGCAGGTTTGTTTTTTTTTTTAGTGGAAAATTGTCTGTTTGCAAGCAGCAACCAATCAGAGGGAAGTTAACTTAAAGGGAGAGGAGCTGAAGAGCACGTTTCAGACAGAAGATGAACTAAGGAGTTGCACCATGATCTCATATAAGATAAGGGTTGCTTTGAACTATAAATCATGCAAGGCTACTATCGTCGAGCCCGAGAAGAAAAATATAGCGCTCAGCATGATAGGTCCTAGGGCTGGGCGACATAAGATGTGACAATATAATTTATATTGATATAGTCAATGTCACGTTACAATCATGCTTGTAGATCCACCAGTTCACCTTTCTCTTCTCCCAATTTGTCTCTGCACAACTTCACACTGCCCCGCCCCTCCCCTTCACCGCTTCAACCGTAAGTCATGCAGGAAGCGGCTTTTCTGACCCCACTAGCGACAAATTTAGTGACTTTTTCCGGTGACATTGGTGACTTTTGGACAGGTTTTTGGAAACCGCCGTGTTTTGTGTACACACAGCCTTCGAAATGCGTCCATTGGTACGCTTTGGCATCGCCCGGACCCCAAGAGTACCTGGCTGCATGCAAGAGGGCGCCGCCATAACGCAACTCCATAGCAGAATTTGGTTTGTGCCGTAAGTCACGTGACCTTAATAGGGGAAGTAGGTCTTTTTCGTGTGTTCTTTCGCCCAGCCCTAATAGGTCCCCTTTAAAATCTCAGAAAACACTGAATAGAAGAAGCAAAGATATTCAACTTATCACATAAACCATGAAAAGAGGCAAATCTTCAGATTTCATATGGATCTTCATATTTATTTTTAACACTTCTGCTTACTTAATTATCAAAATCATTCTCAACTACCTACTCAACTCGATCGAGCAATCATTACAGCTGGACTATTGAATGAAATCAACGCTTTTTCTAGGGTTTAGTGTAAACTTGTTTGACACCAGGGTAACAAACACCCACTGAGCCAGCGCATTCCTGTCCAGCCAAAAGAAGGAAGTGCTCCATTGTTAATTTATCCCTACAAACAACACAAAACACAAAGCCAGGGAACATTTAATTGGGTGACCTACTATTTGGGGAAACAAAGCCAAAAGTGTGCAGCTTCCAGTCTGTCTGATCAATCTCACGGCTGGTGGGGGAAAAAAAACAAAACAGCGCGATAAATAAGCTTGAGAAACTCTGGAGGTGAAACATTGATTGACCTTGATGAGCATCCCAAAATAAAGTTCAAACATCGCTGAACAAAGTGGCTGGGGGTGTAAACGTGCGCGCGGCTGAGGCGGACGGGTCTCCTGTGCAACTTTCCTTAAAAAGCCACGCGAAGCATTGAGCAGACTGTAAAAGGAGCCGATCCTCTGATCCTCTATCAGACCTCTGGAGCTGTGAAGCCACCTTGCATACTAATAGGACTGTTCTCCGTTCTTTACACTGAAGGGAATATCTGTGCCAGCAGCTGGGTCAGGGAAGACTGCAGTTTGAAACTGAGCTATTTTAGTCCTTTTTTTTCATAGAGCACTGACAAGGACCAGCCATTTCTATGGCAAACGCCAAGCTGAGACAACCCCGTTTAATAAAAATCGAGTCGAGAGTGCCTCAAAAGCTTTCTATACCACCTCTGATAGGAAAGAATGAGGAGGACATTCTTCCTCCGCTACATGGAAACCTAATGTATATGCCATATGGAAAAAAGTCTGCAGGAAATATGAATGGGATCACCTCCGAGAGACTAAACCTATGGAAAACTAATATGCAGGCAGCAGCTTTCCTAAAAAACAGCAGTTATGCAATATTCTTTGTTGTCTAATTGCACCCAAATGCCTGCGTCTGTGTTGTTTTTTCATACAGAGCATCAAAACGAAGAGCATCTGATACCAGCAAGCAGCTGAGTCACCAAGTCCTTCATAACTCAACAGAGCTGTATATGAGATCAGAGTGGAGCAGCATAAATCAACACATTCACAGTTATTATGCAAACGGCCCCTCAAAAACAAGTTCTGAGGCTCTTCTGAGGTTCTAGTTTTATCGACTCGCAAAACTTCCTGTCAAAGGAAGAGTGACAGCGGCGGTGATGTGATAAGGGAAATGATCAAATGGGTCACTTTGCTTGTTTAAATAAGGTTTGCGAGACCTTGAGAAAATGAAATGAAAAGATACATAAACCCAGCAGCGCAGTCAATAAATCACGTGTAATTCACAAGGCTGAAATTAAAATTTGGCGACTCAATAATCAACCTAACATTTAAAAGACATTTTACACAAGAACAGAAGTTCAATGTCACTTTTACGTCTGTCTGGAAAAAAATGAAGCTACAGGGAAACATTAGAAAATGGCTACCAAGGATCTATCCAAAGATTCAGTTTAGTAGATGGATACACTGTGGTTACTGCGATACACTGTAGCCTTCACCTGCTGTTCTTAGCTGACAGGAGTGGCACCCGGTGTGGTCTTCTGCTGCTATGGCACATCTGCTTCAAGGTTCAGAGATGCTCTTTTGCACACCTCGGTTGTAACGAGTGGTTATTTGAGTTACTTCTGCCTTCCTATCAGTTTTAAGCACTCTACCCGTTCTCCTCTGACCTCTGGCATCAACAAGGCATTTTCTCTTTTTCAGACTATCCTCTGTAAACCCTGGAGATGGTTGCGTGGGAAAATCCCAGCAGATCAGCAGTTTCTCAAATACTCAGACCATCAGCAACCGTGCGGCATTCAGAGTCACTTAAATCACCTTTCTTCCTCATCCTGCTGCTCAGTGTGAACGTCCTCTTGACTGCATCTGCATGCGATTGGCCAATTAGATATGTGCGTTAACAAGCAGCTGAACAGGTGTACCTAACAAAGTGGCCAGTGAGTGTATATTTGGTTATTAATCCGTAAACAATAAGCTTTAGCCAAAACAGACGCCATGTTGCTGCCTAACAAGTACACAATTAATTCTGCGTACATGCAAAATAAGACTGTGCTGCATCCTTTCACAATAAAAGTCCTTGACAAATACACTGCGTAACTGCTGTAGGTAACAGGATTTACAGAAATGTGTCAAAGGAATTTTTGTCAGATTCTAGGATTAAAATAAAATGTCATTTTGATTTTTACTAGTTATGAAAGATTAGAAGATTTTTTTAAAGCACATTGTTTTCTGGTTTTGTTTAAGGATGTTTAATATATGGATAAATAGAAAATGATCAAATACGCTCCATCGTGGTAAAAGATTTCTATGAAGCTGATTTCATGTTTCATGAACAAGAATGTTGGTTTAAAAAAAAACATAAAGTAACTAAAAAATGAGCTACATTTATGTAATTATTCATCAAATTGTTAAAAAAATTATTTACTACTATTTTAGTGTTACTGTAAAGTCACACTAAATATACTTTGATTAGTGTCTGTGTCTCAAGAAAGATGAATTAATATAAAGTGTGGCTCTAATTCGGAGTGACACACACACACACACACACACACATCAAGAGAAATCTATTAAAAAAAATAAAAGAAAAAAGGTCTCTTTGCATAAACACCACAATATAAAAAATATAAAGTATACATAACTTTACAGCACTGATATCGACGTGAACGCAGACTTCTGGTAACAGCAAGAAAACCAGGCTTTCGAATCTGTCGTGGCGACAGGAAGCACATAAAGTTTTGTGCATCTGTAAAACGAATCGGGTTTCCGCGCACGGGTCGGGTAGTGACAGACCTTCTAGAAGCAAGCATCACAACTCAGCAGCCAGAAAATTTGGTCCAAAATATGGTTTTAAAAAGCTTTTTCCCCCTGGATGTTATAGTTTGTGTTACATAATGTCTCTGGCTAAGCTTAGCTTGAAGCCTGAGGCCAGGTGGAAATAAAAGCAAGCACCTCGAAATCTGTACAGTATAAAAAAACAGCTATAATACAAATGAAATTTACCTGTAATAGAATAAAGCAGCATTTATGTGCACTTTTGCAGTCTCACTGGCCACTCAAATTAGTCTAGACTACATACCACATTAACCTTTTTAACACATTCACTCTGCCTATATTCTAAGTGCATGTTGACTTTGCATTCACACCAATTAACCTGGTATTTTCAAGCTTTTTCCAATATGGCCAAGAGCTTTTGAAGCTAAACAAAAAACAGCCCATGCCACACAATTTTTATCAATCAAGTTGAATTTTAGCACCAGCAAACTCAGTTTTTTTTTTTATTTAATATATTTACCCTGCATTTATTCACCTTAGTTTCACTCCTCTGGTCATCTAGGTTCCACCTGCAGTGGTTTTATCCCCCACCGCTGGGCCCAGCCCCACAGTTTGAGAACCACCAAACTGACCCAAGGCACAGAGAACGTGCAAACTCCGCAAAGAAAGGAGACCAGAATATTCAAACCCAAGGAACATTTAGACATTTAAGGAAATTTCCAGCATCCATTCTAAGCTAGGCTAACACGCTTCCTGTGAAATGGGAGTTTTTCCTCCCCACAGTCACCAAGGGCTTGCTCATAAGGGACTGTCTGATAGCTTGGGTTTTAATCTTTACTTTGCAATATAAATCACCTTGCTGTAAGTTAAATAAAATGTAATTTCATATTTAAGAGACAAACATGGGAGTGGTAACGGTTCTCAGTCAGATAGCATCAGTTATTTCACCCTAAGCTGCTATTTTTTAATAAAAAGGTGAAGGGCTTTACTATGTTGGCAGACTCCAGTCAAAAAAAAAAAAAAAGGAGAGAGAGAGAGAGAGATTTTGCCCCGGCTGAAATGTTGCTGACTGCAGCTTTAATATAAAAAATTAGATTTTCCTTTGGATCAGCAGAAGCAGATCTGGCTTCAGCAGCTGTACACCCCAAATTCCTCTCCTGCTGCTGAGTTCACCGCAGCCTGCCAGCAGATTAACACAGTGAAACTGAAACTTTTTCCTGCGCTGTCCAAAACATGCTAAGACACTTGAAGCGCAGGGGAAGCAACAGCATTATATTGTAGATTTATTGTTTGCACCCTGATTTAAAACGGGGTGACGGAGGGGACCGATGGTGGTGGTGGTGGTGTATGGATTAGAGGCATGGGTAAGGAAGCGAGAGGATGGCAGGGCTTCGCCGTGCATCCCATCTATTACTCCTCAAGTGTCTCGTTTCCCACACCAGTCAAGGTTAACAAGCCGCGCTGCCTGGTTGTCTGCGTCGGCTGCAAAAAAAAAAAAAAAAAAAAAAAAACAAGGGCGGGGGGGTGGAGGGGTGAGGTGCTGCAACTACACACTGTGCCGTGTGATGATGCAGACAGGCTGAGAGAGAGAGAGCCTACAGTCCCCCCCTTAAATATTCCCAACCACATCCCACTCCCCCTGCTCAATTTTTCTCTTAGTACATTGTGCACCGCTCGGAATAAATAAATTTACCACGAGGTGGAAATTAATCCAGGCAGGTTTTTTTTTCTCTTTTGAGGCGCACAATAAATTAAAGCGAGACGGAAAAAAAAAAACTCCGGTGCGCACTAATCCGACTGCGCCTACAGGATGAAGCAAATATATAAAGAGTAGTTTTAATGGTGGATGCGGCTGGAGAGCAGCGGAGACTCACTGGAGCGCACTGTGGAATAAAACAAACCGTGCTAATGTATCGCAAGGTAGCATAAGCATCATCCATACCTTTCTCTCCATCACTATGCGCTTTTTTTTTTTAGGGCTACTCAACAACAGCAACTGTAGGATGTGTCTCTGTGGAGCTGTCCGGTCCGGCGCGGCGTGGAGCTTCCCCTCAACTTCCTCACGGCTTTCACACAGCAGCAGCGTCTCCCCCGATCACTCCCCCATTACTGGACAGCTAGGCGACTTATTAGCGCTGGCCTGTGGGACGCCGAGCCGGGGATGGAGCCAGAGCCAGGATTGGTGAAGCCTTGTTCGGAAGGGAGCTGGAGCGCAGGCGCGGTCTCTGCTGGAGAGTCGATATAATGAAGAATTACCAGTAGCAGGGAGTGTCATCAAATTATCCTCATGAGCGGATTTTCTCTCTCTCTTTCTTTTTTTAGTGGGAGGGAAGATTTTTTTTTTAAAAAAAACCAAAGCACAGTGAAATGATTTCAGGTTATCCACACCTAACACATGCAGTAAATGTATATGCAGCGCAGGAACAAAGGGGGCTCAATAAAACCGGTGCACTACAGCAACAAAGGAGCACCAGCACCACCAGCTCCCTAACCGAGAGAACTGTTCCACTTTCTGATGAGGAGCCCTTGATAAAGGGGCTGTTAAGTTGTGGCTAATTGCTGTTTTAATGGATAATTTACTAATGCTTCACGCGGCGGTTACAAGCCATCACTTCACACATTTTTTAGTGCCAGAGTGAAAATTTATGAACTAGTTGGCCAAGATTTATAATGTATGTGGTGCATATATTGTAGCAGTTTATTGTCCAGCTCTTACCTGAAAATATCTTTAAATTTTCTCATATTTATTTATGCTCTTTTTTTCCTGTTGTACTGTCTGCATTTCTCTACTTTTGGACTGGATTCTATTTATTATTATTTTCCTTTTTGTCCAATTATTACCAAACTTAAAGTTTTTTGGTTTTTTTGTCAGCCTCTTTGTTACTAGCTGTACTTGAGCTATAAAATATTAATCAAAAAGATGATAAAACTAAATTTTTTTAAAGAAAATAATTGCAACAAAACTACAACTCTATGCAGAAATAATACACTGTGAGGTGGTTCCCTCACAGTGAGAGGAGAAACTGCAGAGTAAAAAAATGCAACCAACTAACATTAAATCAGTTCTTTTGTGTGTCTGCAGATTAGGGATTATCTATCTAAATATGCACTCATTTGCATAAGGTAGATAAAGCCAGCATAAATAATCTAGTTTTATTTTTAGCAGCAGTTCTGTCTTGTTGCTTTTTTGTGAACTAGACCACACTTCATAGGTCTGAGAGCTGATTATTATGGAGCTGAGTAACTGTTGGGAGAAAATCGTGGTGGACAGAATCTGTGACCTGCATCCGACAATCACAGCTGAGTTTCTTGCGGTAGCCTCTCCCATAGCCGCTGATGTCAGTGGCTCTAACTTTGGGCCCAGCGGTCTGCTGGTGCCAGGTTTTTGGCACTGGTATCAGTCTTTTTTTAGGGTATAGATGTGTGGAACTGGTTCTGGATTGAACACTGGCACCACTTATGTGGAAAAAGGATATTTGCTTACATATTAGAGGGTTGGCCGCTAACCCACCTATCATAGGGTGAGGGGCAGGGTACACAGGGATTGTTTCCACCACTGAAATTTGATCTATTCATTTATTTTTGACATTTTTAAGTCTAAATTTCAGGTCATCTCAAAATTTACTCAAAACAAGGGTTAGGGTTGTCTGAGATGAACTCAAGATGCTGAGAGCTTGCCAGGTCTGTCTTGTGAAAGCGATTTGATCTCAGTGGGACTTCCTGGTTAATTAAAGGCGATAAAATAAATCAGTTTCACCTGCACAGAAAGCTTCTTAGTAGCATCCTGAAACTCATTAGCACACACCTATAGCAGAGATGCTTTCGGTTTACACACAGAGTGTATGAGTAAGTGTCCATCCTGGAGTGTCCACTCAGTGCCGGGGTTTGTCTGAGTCAGCATACTGCCCTCACAGGCTGCTGCAGTGGATGCACAAATGGTCCATTAGCTGGAGAGCAGGATCTAAGCTCTCATCCAGACCAACACGTATCCTGCTGTATCAGCTCGACCTCAGAGTACCTTCAAGTTTTACCCGGGAAGAGTTTTCAGAAAGTGCAGCACCACATCTGGGTCACAGCCGTGTTTGGAACAAAGATTTTTTTTTTTTTTCCGCAGTGCAGCCCACTGCTACCCACCCACTCCCTCAATCGGCACAGGTTTACTCTTGAAGCCTTGGCTCGATACCAGCAGAAAGAACACCACATCCCTGGCATACAATCTTATAACCAGAGAGAGAGACATAGAGCGCCTAATGTGGAGATCTCAGATATTCTGGAGCTGATGTATTAAATTTATATCAACATCTGCGCCCATTAAATAGGGAGGAATTCGCTTTTTATTAAAATGCATACCAGGGAGGCAAAGAAAACACACAGAAGCTTTTCAAATGGTGAAAGTCTTCGTGGACTTTAATGTCAAAATTCATCCTCTCACATATAACAGGAGTGAGAGTTCCCCAGAGACAATCACAGCTCTGAAATATTTCCAAATGCTTTTGTTTTTTTTTGGAAGAAGAAGCCAGAGGAATTATTATTATTGATCTCAGATAAACGCAAATGAAAGGTTTTGGACTTTTTCGTAGACGAGGACTCGAACTGTCAAGCAGGTCCTCAAGATTCCTCTTTTGTTTCAGTCCTGGACGTCAAAATAATCGATCACGGGCTCTTCTTTAACCGTCTTCGACCAGGTGCTCCCACCGACAGGCCTAGCAGGGGAATAATCGAAGTGAACAATCAATCACAAGCAGGCAGAGAAAGACTTTAACAAACAGCAGCATGAAAATAAGATAATCATTCCTAATCCTAGTGTGAGGTTTAAGGACATTTTTGATGACACGTAGCTGCTGCAGAGCTCACATTTACAGAAGAGTCTTTCTAACCGCAGAAGAGGACTTACTTGCTGCTGTGCTGTTTGATATGAGCGATGGGAGGAGGAGCCCGTGCAGCCGTCTCTCGCTCTATCACTGAAGTCAGGGTTGAGTTCGGGCAGGCCGACTTCCCCCTGGGAGAAAAAACAAAAAAAAAGGAGATAGACAGGCACATCCTCAACTGCACGATGAGCGTTTCTCACTCATGATAATCGCACACTATATTTAGAAGCGGTCTCACTTGTGGGCCGTGATGACCACGTTGCGTTTGGGCTCGCTGTCGTAGCTCACGCTCTCCACGCCGTAGACCTCGGCCAGCTCGTGGATGATCTTCCGATGTTCTCGGTTCATCGGCGGGAAACAGTGGCTCCGCTTTGGCTGCTTTCCCTGCAGAAGCGAATGCGATGAATGAGGCCAGTCATTACATCGACCACCCTCGGCAGCAATATTATCAATAGCAATAAAGAAGCACTCTATTACTCCCACAGTTAAGGCACATCTCAAACATTGGCTGATGGCAAACCAGGTCTGTGACCACTTTTAACTCATTTCCGTGTGATGTGGCGTTTGTGGGTTTTTGTTGTTCATCTGTACGTCTTTGTTGATTGTTTAGATTTACGTGACCTGCTCTGGGACTACAGAGGTAAATTAGCAGTTCTGCAATAATCTGGCATGTTTACATCTTATATTTTTGGTATTCTGATGTCCATTAACATCTAATGTCCCCATTACATCTACTGCTAAGAAGCTTGGTATTATTTCTGACCAGCATTTGAATTTTGAATCTCACATCTCTCAGCTTATCCAGTCTTGTTTCTTTCATTTAAGAAACACCACAAAAAAATCAAACCTTTATTGCCAGCTAATAACTAGTACACACTTTAATATCCCTCTCTGACTGCCTTAGCCTGTCTTAAACCGATCCAGAATGCAGCAGCTAGGCTGCTAACAACAACTAGCTCACACATCACCCCTGTTCTTGCTTCCCATCCATCCATCCATCCATTTTCTTCCGCTTTATCCGGGGCCGGGTCGCGGGGGCAGCAGCCTAAGCAGAGAAGCC
>JAVDPK010002415.1:341057-353448 GCA_034780415.1 Cichlasoma orientale | reverse complement strand
GGAACACCTCTCCCAAGAGGCGGCCAGGAGGCATCCTAATCAGGTGCCCGAGCCACCTCAACTGGCTCCTCTCGATGAGCCAGTTGAGGTGTTCTTGCTTCCCTTCACTTAAAATTTTATTAATTATTAATCTATTTTATAAGAGAGAACGGTCATTTTTGTCTCATTCCTTCTGGAGATATCACATGTACAGCATTTAAATCTGAGCGAATGTGGAGTTTATGTATATGTTCATGTTTAAGATGAGTGATAGATAAAATAATCCCTTTATTATTCCCACGATGGGGGAATTTAGGCGCAGAAGAACACGCACGGGCATCTTCAGCCCATGAATTCCCCGATCGAAATATAGATTTGCTTAGGATTTCGTTGACATCACACGGACTGCGCATGCGATCAGTACGAGCCAAAGGTGGGTGAAACCTACAAAAGTAGGTATTAATAAACAAAAATGGAGGAACCTGAGTATAATTATCAGGTGCTCGGTTCCTTGAGTAATGTTTAGTATTGTCAAGCAAATATTTTTATGGGGTGTATGTGCTGTCAAATGTCCCGGTCACTTTCAGCTAGTACACAAAACCTGCTGTTTAGAATTTGGTCTCCAGAGTCGGTTTGCACGTTCAGAAATGTTTTGTTTTTGTTACTTTGTGTTAATTTGATGATTTAAAATCATTATAATATGCAGGATATTTGCCTTTAAGAAGTTCAGGTCTCACAATCCAAACACTGTGATGACTGCCTGTCCTGCAGACATCCTAGTCTCAATAGACATAATTTAGATACACACAAAAAAAAAAGAGTGCTGCATTTTTGACAATTTTGTTTTGTAAGTAAATTTTTCTACCAGTCAGCTGCGGCAAACTCAGCATACTTGGCTGTGGTCTGCCGATGACACCAATAGACTAAATAAAGTGATCAGAAAGGCCGGCTCTGTGATTGGCTGCAAACTGGACCGTTTTGAAGCTGTGGTGGAGACGAGGCTGCTGACCAAACTGTCATCCGTCATGGATAATCCTGACCACCCTCTGCGCCACTTACTGGACCGGCAGCAGAGCACCTTCTCGAACAGGACACAGGAAATCATTCATGCCTTATAATGCAACACATCTGTCCAGCAGACGAACATCTGCTGTTTAATTTTAAAATTTTATTGCCCAACGGTGCAGGTCGTGAAAGAAACTTTTCTGATTCAACATGACAGTTTCACCTGTATCAAAAGTCAGGTCCATAACAAAGTGGGTTTTTTTGGTTTTAAATTTGGTGGCGTTCATAGATCCAAAAGCTTTGGGATGAACTATAATCCAGTTTGTGCCTGCCAACACCTGCACCACCCTCACTGATGTCCGTGTGGCTGAATGGGAGCAAATCTCTGCCGGCACGTCCCAAAAATGATGTGAAAGGGCCGGAGAGAACAGAGGAAGCCGTTACAGCAGCAGATTAATTTGTACACACGAGCTGAAGCGTCCATGTCATTTTGAGCTTGTAGTGCACGCGTGGCCTACTTTCAATAGAGGGGGTCAGTAGGCACATTTGACCTGACTTTTTATAGTAAAAGAGAACAACAGCTGGTACAAAATGAGATCGCTTTCTTTGCCAGAGGGTTATTAGAGAGGATTACAGCAAAATCTAAGCAGACGTAGAGAGCCCAAAAAAAAGAAATGAAATCAGTGAAGCACATCTTCCTTAAGAAGATAAAACTTTTCACTAAGCTGGCTCCGAGGCAGAAAAAGGTTTAATTCATGACCCATCGTTCCAAAAAGAGGTTCAGTTAAGTAATAAACAATCTTTTACGTCTGGAAAAGAAACCAAACTAAAAATGACCTTGTCGGCCTCACAGAGCGCCTCAGAGCATCAAAGAGGACTAGAAGAAATAAATAAATACATGGAGACATTTCTGCCTGCCCAGGAAAGCTCCTACTTATTTATTGTAGCTTGGAAACTGTTACAAAAGAGGCTTCACGGTCCTGTCAGAACTCTACAAGCAAACGCAGCTGGTCCCGTCTCCGAGGTCCACCGGAGAGTTAACCGAGCTCAAAAATAGCTGAATATACAACAACTGGGTCAGAAAATAATGGTGCTACATAAGCTGTTAATGACACAGCCATAAACAGCCACTTCAAACTGACACCAACTCTAATGAGCCCATGTAAATGTTTATAGTGGGACCAGACAGCTTAGTAATTACTCAAAAGGTATTTATGACAAATTATCATGTCAGAGTCTGAAGCAACTGTGTTTAATATGATAGCTGAGACAATTTCATGTCATCTGGCATTCGCGGTTTTAATAAACAGCAACAATAATTGTCAGAAAAGCAATGAGAACGGGCTTTGTTTTGCTCCCCAGCAAGGCTGAGCCACTCATCCATCACTAGCGATAAAGTGCAACGCCTGTTTGCAAACGCCGCTGCAGCAGGTTCACGGGTGGAGCCTGCTCAGTGCGCCGCGCTCACAAATACAGATTACACGTTTGTACAGTTTTACTAACGTTTCCGTGCACTGCTGCCGTCTTGGGTTGTCAAGTCAGGGGCGGGGAGGGTGTTCCAACTTTCCGAGTCCCATCAGAACTCCGTCCGACTCGGGATTTCCAACTTCCCACTTCAAATGGAAAGCAGCAATACTGAGCTTATGTGCTCTACAGAGCCACTTTATTGTATTATATTCATCTTTTAACATAATGTTTTATTCTATCATACATTTTACTTTTTTTCCTCTTAAATTTAGCTGCTTTGACCTTTGTCATTTTCATATTATTGAGCCATTTTGTTTTGTTATATTTTATTGAGCTATTCTGCTTTATTCAAACTCTTTTGTTGCTGTAACAGCATTTTTACAAATTTTGGGAAAAATAAAGTATATCTAATATTAAATTATCTGCAGCACGGTCATCTTTATTACCACAACAGAAATATAAAAATAAATTGTGAATATATGGGGAAAAAAATGTTGCACTGACTTGAATGATTCAGTAAAATGCCTCAGTATTAAAATGCTCAGGACTGAAGTGGGCTCCCAGATTCACCACCAGATGGAGCATCATATCACATTAGAGCCCTCAAATAACACCTCACCCCCCTTTTCAGCCCCTAAGCTGGAGAAAGAGAATCAAATAAAGATCATACCTTATTAGCAACCTCTACAAGACTCCTGATCTCCTCTTCTACCTCTGCGACAAATTTCAGGTCTTTTCTGAAAGAAAAGCAGAGCAGAGCTGCAGTTTCAGTGCCTCTGAGTCTGAGGGTTAACCCAAAGACGGTTTGACTTCACCATCAGCATGGAGTTAAACAAAAAAAATCTGACCTGGCGTCCTCTTTGAGGCTGTCGCTGTACACAGAGGTTGAGCGAACGTTGAAGGGGTCAGAGGATGAGTCTATCTGTAATGCCTCTGCCAAACGCCTGTTCCTCTCCAACGTGGCGCACTCCTGATCACATTCGAGCCTGAGAAAACGCCACATTTTAAAAATGACTATTCACACTTCATTCTCGCTTCAAAGTAATCCTCCGACTGAATTAAAAAAAGAAATCTGGCCTTCTCCAGGAAATTATTTACATAATTGCTTTAAAACAATCTCCAGGGCTCGCCTGTTGTTCATCGTGAAACAATTAAGCGTGAAAATCCCTCTCAGCAAATGTTTAACCTCTTGAATTTGACATCTCTGGTTCAAGCTTGAAGTCATTAATTCCCTCCGTCACCCTACCTCGTCTGTTTTGGCTCCTTCTTAGTGAGGAGCGGGCCGATATCCATGGACTCGCCAAGCTGCATGTCAGAGAGCTTACTGGCCATGGCGATGGCTGCATACCTGTAGAAAAGCAAAAGCACAAATATTGGACACATGCTGCTCATTTCAAGTTACTCATTTTATTTCTAGATGCCACTAAAGTAGTTTTGCATGATTCACAATATAACAATCTCTACATATTAAAACTAGGCCTTGGTGCAGCCCCTCAGTTCATGCACTGTCTGAAACACGCTCTTTAAGCTCCTCTCTCCTTTCTTCTGATTGGCTGCTCCTCACAAACAGACCGTGTGCTCACAGCCAGAACAGATATGACCATATTGGGGATATCCCCTCTTATGACACCATACAGACAGAAAAATAGAAGAAAAAAAAATGAATCACACATGCACAGATTTATTTTTTAATAAGAGAATATGACAGAAAACAGGAAATGGCATACTCTGTCAGGAATAAAAATACAAAAAAAAAAGAAGCTGAATACACACAGAGTAGAGCTGACCTTTGGTATGAAGTGGCTGCTTCTGTGCAGGCCACGGTTTCCTTTCTACGACCACAGTCGCATTGCACCGCTACCTGCGAACAACACAAAAGATTAGATTCCACTACAGCAGACACACACACACACTCCTCCCTGGTGAAGGAGTGATTCTGTAAGCGCACAAATATGCTGCTTTTCTGAAAAAGGTTGAGTTAGTTCATACGAGGAGTTCCTGCAGCTGTGAATGGTCTCGCTCTTGAGTCTGAAGCCTGCCACTGACGTGTTATTACCTCATCCGAGTTAACCATTTATGACAGTTACACAGCACTGCGGCAGATGTCGTCAACTGCTGGCAGCCTTCATGTAAAACAGGGAGTGCACAGCTGGACTGCTGAGCAGATGTGACGCTGAATTTATTCACTAAACATTTACATCAGGGAAATAAGTTATTAGAGAGAGGAGAAACTTTTGATGGTGGGAAAATATCCTGAATCTAGCCCTGAATCCAGGCCTTGATGTGACAAAGAACATCTGTCCAAACTCTGTAACCTGTTTTTGAGCCACTGGAAGCCCGGCTGTTCTCAGTACCTTGGCAGGGCAGGTGGTGCGTGGGCAGCTGCTGCCTTTATGACAGGGCGCAGAGCACGGGTGGCCGCAGTCTGGACGAGGCAGCGTGCAGGGCTGCTGGCAGCCGCCTTCTGGCAGGCACTCTCCCCGGTGGCAGATGCGTCTGCAGCGGTGCATTTCGCAGGGCAGCACTTTATTGCATGTCAGGCCACAAGAGATGTCGTGGAGATGACACGGGATGTTGCTGCGTTGCTATGAGTCAGAGAAAAGGGTGTCGCTTCAATTGCAAGAATAAAAAGGGGGGAGGAAAAAAAACCCAAAACAAAAACAGGAAATGAGTCACGCTGTGATAGTGAGCTCGGGGGACATTACCTCGTGCTTTCCCATGCACCATTTCTGCGTGAGGTAAGTGCAGGGGGGACACTTCTCCTCACTGTGGCAGTTGTGAAACACTAAATCAGAGGCAAATATGAGGAGCACATTCAGTTACTCCATACAGCTACTGTGTGAACCAAGGTTAAATATCTAAAACTAGGTGTGGAAAAACACTTTGGAGGCGGGCTGTGTTTATATTAATGAGTCTCTGATGGCAATTTTTATTGAGACTGAATCACTAAAAAAAACCAATAAAACTGAACTAAAACTGAACATTTTCAAAACTAACTGGAAAATACAGAAACTAGAACCACCCTGGTGTGAATGGCTATCGCTAAACCTCACCTGGGTGGTCACACTCGTGCCTTCTCGTGCACGCGTTTTTGCACTCGGGCGGCTTCGTTCCACAGGGGATGGGTGGGTACAACACCGTGAGCCCGCAGTGACACGTCAGCTCATCAAAACCTGCAAACCAGAGGGAATCATGACACACTGGAGATGAGCCGTGTGGCAACTTATCGCCAAGCAAAACAGCAGAGAAGATGACGTAAAAGCCTCAAATTAGTAGGACGGGATAAATATGTGGTACTTCAGAGACTCGGCTCACAAACGCAGACTCACTGGATTGCCAGCAGGGTTCACAGTTTCCACGGTGACAAGGCTCCTGGCAGCGGTGGAGGCCACAGTTGAGCTTGTAGCCGCAGATCAGGGAGCACTTGTGCTCCGCGCTCTGAACACACACACAGACAAAATCCATTAACATCACCTTGTGTGCTTCCCCAAAAGACACACACAAAATTTGCATGTCCAGCCATTTCCTTTATTACTGTTTGTTCTGGTTTTCCTCACTGCTCGTCTGTTAGGAACCTCCTTGTAAAATTAATACACATTTAACGACTCTCTAGATCCATGAAGTAAAAATAAAGTCTATTGTTGGCATGCATCTCCAATTCACTCTTTACCTGGACAATCTTTAAACAAAGCCTCCACCAGCATGCTTTAACAAGGCATTAACAGCTCCTCAGGGCTAAGGAGCACAAGCAACACAAGTAGAGATATAAGGCACTCACAGAAATAAAAGAGCCAATCAACAAACAGGAAACACCAGTCGATCACGCTGCTGCACTGACGCATGCACACAGCATCAGAGCTTGTCGACTCTTTTAGTTACTCATCAGTGCAGTAAAGATGCAGGTAAGTGTGCTTTTTAAACATTTTTTGCTTGGCTTACTGTATCTATAAACGTGAATTATGGCATCAGTTTGATGTTTGCGTGGGATGAGTCAGAGACACTGAGCTGTTAATGGAGCTTATTAAACCTTATTTTGAGATGTAGTGACATTGCAGCAGTTTTTATAAAAAAAAAAAAAAAAGATTTGATTTTTTTTCCCTCTATACATGAACCCAGCCATAGAAATTAAAGTCTCCGGTTCATATAGTTAGGAGCTTCAAATAGGTGCACAGAGGTGTTTGTCCAGCAGGCTGCGAAGTGGCCCGACTTGTTTCTAGTCCATCACAACCATGCACACTTACATCCATTACCTTAGGATCCACTTTATAAACTTAGCATGCATGTGTGTGAACTGTGGAAGGAAGTACTCAGAGTACCCAACGCAGGCACAGGGAGAACATAAGCTCCACTGAGCTTCACCACTCTTCCACCCCCAACACAAAACTAACAAACTCTTAATGAAACTCGATTAAGGCGACAGTCAGTTAAACCAGGGACCTTGAGCCCCACGTTTTCAAGCTGTTAACCTGCCATTTATTTTCTATATTATCAAAGTAAGCTCCTTTTAATTTGATTCATTTGCCCAAACAGGGGCAAATTCATCAGACCTGTCATGCTGATTGTCTAATGTAATTTTTTTTTGTTGGTTCAGGTGAGACAAAAATGTCAAGGTCAGAGGAAAGAGAAAAAAATAAATTGTGAGAAAATCCACAGATTCAGTGGATACTCACCACACAACAGAGCTCGCCACACTTGTGTCGACCGCAGGAGCGTTTTTTGTTGCAGCGCTTCTCACAAGTGAAGATGAGCTCCTCTGGAGAGAGAAAAGTCAGGGGTTAAACACAAGACAGCAGGTCAGGTTGGGGTAAATTCATATTTGTGTTAAGATCTCACCTTCTTTTTGGATTTGCTCACAAGGGACCTCCTGGGAAATAAAAGAGAAAATCTTTCAAATCTTCAGTATCTTGAAAAATAAAAAATAAATCGTGTGGGACTGAAAAAAAAAAAAAACACAAACACACATCTGCTGATATTTCTGCAAACCTTAGTTTTGGAGCCACATCTGCACCTGATAGTTGAGGTCAGAGAGCAGGGCCCACAGCTGCCCTCATGGCACAGCTTCTCACACAGATGGATGGTGTCTGAAATACCACGAGTTCATAATCAGGCTGTGAGAACAAAAGAACGAGGCTAGCAGGCCTAACACGACTACATCCTGTTTGCACAACCGCAACAGGCCACAAAGAAGAAAGCAGCTGCTTTAGAGAATTTAAAAAAAACAACAACACAACAAAACAAGATATTATACAGGGGAAAGATCAATGAGTTTATTCAGCTTTAGTGACATGACGTTTGCTGCTTTCTCATTGAATTTCCTGTGGCTTTCTTCTGGATTTCAAAAGCTTTAAAGTGGATTTCTTTGAGCAAACAAACCATCAATATCACTTTTAAACAGACAACAGAAAAAAGACAGCTTCTAAAGCAGAACTTGTTGCCTTCAGTTTGACTCTTCCCTTGGCATTTTGTTCACAGCTCATTGCTGAAAAGCGTCACCTGTCACATTTTCAGATTCTGTTTGGAAATCTTTACGAGGCTAGAATCAGTTCCCGATTCTAACAACGCTACGAGAATTTCAACACGACAGAACAACACTTCTCCTCACCGCTCGAGCCGCAGGTCAGGGGTTTGTTGCACGTCTTCCCGCAGGAGGGGATGGGATCGGAGCAGCTGCGGCGCTCGGAGTAGCCCAGTTCCAGGAGTTTGGTGAGATGCGTCTGACCGCAGGGACACGTCTTCACCAGGCTTGGTGAGCGCGGGCACGGCTTGCACGGGCCACGGTGGCATACCTGCTGACACCGGTGAGCTTCGCAGTTCAACATCCTGAACAGAGCAGTGAAATGCATCTGGTTATGGAAGCAAAATAAAAGCTTTAGGCGGGCAGAATTAGTGCTGCACAGTCAGACTTACTTCCCACATATTTTTTCACAGGAGAAATGTCCCGAACCATCAAATGCTTCTTTATCTGTGCCACACGGGACTTCCCGAGTGGTCACACCACAGTAGCAAACTGCCCATATAAAAAAATTAAATTTGTTCAATACATTTAAATGTTTCGTATGCTAAATTTTAGTTATTTATCTGCACCAAAGTGAGACTCACCCTGCTGAACCTGCAGCTGGCAGGGCTGACAGGTCCCGCTGTGGCACACCTGCACACAGGTGTGGTCAGCACAGTTGAGTAAGGCACCACACACTTTGTCGCACTGGAGCACCGTGGCCTGACCGCAGCGCACTGGTTGACTTGAGGGACATCATTTAATTAAGGTCTCAAATCCCACTTAATATTGAAATATTTAGACTTAAAAAAAAAAAAAAAAAAAAAAGCAATAAAGAGCCCGAGGTGACCAGAGGTCGAGTACCTCATCTTCCCACAGACGCAGGACTTCGTTACAAAGGCAGGACACTGAGGACAAGGTCCAGGGTGACATAAGCTGAGGAGACATACAGAACATATTAAGGGCAATCCCACTTTCACATACAGTGATGAATGATTCAGCCTACCTTAATTAGAGGTCATACGTATCATAAATGTGAACAGCAGGTGTCTAAATTACTTCAGCTTAGCTTTTGCCTAAAATAAATAAATCATCACAGCAATTATAGCCAGGAGGGGGTCAGCTTAACAGGACTGTAATACATTATGTACAAGATAAGCCCTTCAAAATAATTAATAATTAAACAAATGAATGTCCAGAAGCATTAACAACATGGCTGCAGAGTGCGACTTGCTTCTTGCATCATTATAGCTCCTCTGTAGAGCTAGTTGATGACACACTATGAAGTTAGAGATAAAATCTATTGTCTCCAATTAGACCCAACTTTATTTTGCATTCACTTGCAGGGACCTCAATCACAAATGCGAGTGAAATACATTTATTCATAATTAAGAAACAAGTTAGGTCAAAGACTACAGTCTGGAGGGGCTTCAATGAGGACTGGCAGCGACTTTCAGGCCAGGTAGATCCACCTTATACATTGAGAAAGGATAACAGAAAGAAAAAAAATAAACAGGTGAAGGAGGGTGGGGCATGGAAAACAAATGAGTGTGTGGGGCAAGTAGGAAGTTTTTTTTTTAAAGACATATGACCAGAAAGGGAGTGTTTGGGGTGAACGTCAGATAAAATCTCTCTAATAAAAACAACAATTGCACAACTGAACTGGCAACAAGGAGGCGTTCTAAAAAGTTTGTGATCATTTACAAAGTGCTGATAAACTCCTGAAGTCCTTCCAGTCTCATAATGATGTCATTTGATGCTAGAAGCAGCTTTCTTGTGTTTTTAAGGCTCACATATTACAGGGGTGGTTGCAGTCCACTCCACTTCTCTTCTTCCCACACATGTCACCACAGCTGTGGGGAATCTCAGTGCGCTGCCACTCAGGGTTTGTCACTTTACCTGCCAGACAAACATAATAGGAATGATCGTTCCTCTGACTCTCTGTGGCAAACCTAAGACAAAGCTCTCTTATAAAGAGGGGTCACAGGGACATGATAACAATTTCATTTAATATATGCATTCATTGGCTTGAATTAAACAAATACTCACCACAGAAGCACGTGTAGGAGGTCGGGTGTTTCAATGCAACATTCTGGCAGGCTGGACAACGCCAACCTTCAGCTGAATCTGATTAAAAAAAAAAAAAAAAGTTATACTTTAACATACATGCCTCTACTCCCCCCCCCCCCCCCAACCCCACAACACTGAATGTGTGCTTCACTCTCTGAATAGGATGTGCTTTCTCAGTACAGTCATCTGTGGTGCTGAAACACATCAGGAAAACATCTGTGCAAAAATCACCTGCTGTAACTACATGAAATAACCTCCATTTTTTTCCTGCGATGAATGACAAGTTGACATGCTGTATTGTATAGAGTGGATTCATAATGGGAACAATAACAGGAATCCACTTGGCCTCACCGTTTTCAAATTACAATGTAACACAATGCACTATAGAAGCAGCGGGTATCCCACGGTGTGCGTTACTGTCACAGTGACCATCCCGGCACAGCGTGTACCAGGCATTGTCTGCAGCTTGTTATGCTGAGCACACAAACCGCACTACAACGTTCACACAGAGTGAACAATGCGTTCAAGCGCCGCACCGTCTGCCTGTGAGGCCGGCGATCGAGCCCATTTCTTGATGCAGTTGAGGTGGAAGACGTGGAAGCAGCCCTGGCAGCTCCACACCGGGGCCATGACCCGGATCACGTCACAGCACACCATGCACTCGTACTTCTCCTCCGACAGCTGTTCAATCAGACACCCTGTGGAGGGAAGAGACCGGCGGTTCAGAAAGCAACAAATACCCCGCTTCCACCCACGGAGCTTTATGCAAAACTTTCTGCTCTTATGTCTTTTAACTGACTGACAGATTCATCAATAATTGAGGTTGTTTCAAACCAAACTTCCTAGGATTCATAGACTAAACAGGCACTCTGAAGACATGCGCTTGGGCTTTATGACTTTGATTTGCATTTTTAATGGTTTTCTTGCAGTTTTCAGACAAAATAATAAAGACAGTATAACGTTAAACATTGGTTGCTGGCCCAATATTAAAACTAACTAAACTGGACAAAAAACTATTTTATCTAAACATTGTGAATATGAGATACTTTGTAGCAAAATAAGGGGAAAACTGAAGTGTCAAGGTTTAGTTAGTTATACCAGCAATACTAAATATAAGGCTTCCTACAAAAATAAACAAATCAAATTTTGGACTATGGGTGAATTCACCTGCCCTGATTACAAATTTTACTGTGTCTGACAAAACTGCATAAAATAATAATTAAGACTAAATAACAGAAATAGAAAATAACTTGGTGAATTCATGGAGTAATTGTTTGATCTAAACAACATCTTACAGAAGTAAGAGTCAAACCTGTCTGCGTCTCTTTGCTCTTGGGCACTTTGTTCCAGCTCCTCTGACCAGGTTTGTAGTTTTGTTGGTTTGTTCTTCTCCCCCCTCTGGCCTGAAGGGGGGCGTTTCTTCCAGAGCCTCTTCCACCTTTGCCTGCAGGATCCTGTGATGCTCTCCCCTTGTCAGAGTCCTCTTGGCCACTGGCTCCCTTCTCTGACCCCGCCTCCTCTTGAAATGGTGGTTTGGGTGGTTTGATTGGCCCGTGACGTCGCTTTGCCTCCGTGTGCTTCCTCTGATTATTGTCATGTTGGGACTCTGAGTCTTCTCTCTTCCTCTGATCCTCCACTGTGGTTTTGTTCTCCTTCAAATTGTCATTCTGTTCTCCCTTTCTCTGCTCCTGACTAAACTTCCTTGGTTTTTTAGCTTGGGCATCTTGGTCTTCATTAGTTTGTTCAACATCCCTGCTTGCACTTTCTCGCCGCCAGTTGGGTCCATCAGCACCACCCATGGGATGTGCAAAAGTATGGAAGCCACTCGCATATCTGTTGCTGCTACCATATGGGACGTAGTCATCTCCAGGTCTTTGCCGCCAGGGCCCTGAACCTCCTCTGTTCCCTTCTCTCCTTCCTCTTCCTCTGCCTCGCCTTCTGCCTTCATCTTCTCCTTGGTAGGGAGGACGATGATGATCGGCATAATTTGAATTATGGCTAAAAGGGGGATTACTGCCCTGATTCAAGTGTCCATACTGATGAGATGGCTCATAACTGTTGTTACTCAGGTGTCTGTCACTGTTGTGTCTGGGTCGACCTCGTCTAGGTTTGTGCTGATGTGGCGTCCCATCTGGATTGAGGTCAGGTGGGTCTGCAACAAGAAAAATTTGGAGCCAAGTTACGAGCAAAATCAAATGCTGTCACAGCAAGCACACAGCAGTTAATCTCATTTTGTAAGGATTTCAGGCACTGGTGTGATCACCCTTAAAAATAACCAATGTAACTTTAATCCTTGTCAGTAATAATAATAATAATAATGCCTTCGACTTATATAGCGCTTTCTTACATGGTACTCATGTACTCAAAGCGCTTACA
>JAVDPK010002415.1:323732-340858 GCA_034780415.1 Cichlasoma orientale | reverse complement strand
CTGACGGAAGCGTGGCAGCCAATCCGCGCCTACGGCCCCTCCGACCACCACCCAACACACAACCACATTCACACTTAAGTAACAGTAACTAAGGGTGCACCTATATGGTGGGCAGACATCAATATTTGAATTATTCACTGCAATCAATGAGATGACATTTAAAAGTACACAGAACAAATGAGGAGAGCAACAACATGCTGCGATAAGCACATAATGTTACAGATTTTTCCCGCATGTAAAAAAAAAAATGTTTACACCCACTGATGGAAAACCACAAACAATATGGTAGTTAAGAAGAGAGAAAGGAGACATATTAGACTTTTCCCCTCCTTTCTGTCAGATATAAACTGTTAAAAGTGGTGCATGTTAATATTAAACATGGTGAAATGTTTAATATTCACAGTGAGATCATAATGTGGTCAGTGAATGCAAAAGTAATCCATGTGAGCTAAAAGCTCTGACTTCAGACGGATCTAAACACTCTGCTTCCGACAGTTTTTCTAAATCTGCCTCTGTATGATGTGAAAAAGAGGGGGGTATGCTTAATGTGATCATCTCAGGTACAGAGGCCCCAACCACCTGCTGTTCAGACTGTTTGTGAGGGGCAGCCAATCAGAAGAAAGTTCCCTTAAACTGAGACCATTTAAACAGCTTCTTTGAGACAGATGGTGAACTCAGGGGCTGATAAAAGGGCCCAGTACAAGTTAAATAATTATTAGATTTTTAACTGTCAGTCATGCAAAGCTACTCTATTGGAGTCAAAGAATAAAAATACGGAGCTTGAGATGAGAATGAGAGGTCCCGTTTTTTAACATCCTCATCTGGCGTGCTGCTGCCTGTCAAAGGTCACACGCTGTCACGTGTCGTTGCCGCAGTCATTGCCCGATTGCTCAGAGAAGCTAGGCTAACATTAGCAGCCCTGAGCAGGTGAATCAAAAACTGCGTCAGCTAAAAGTTTGTTTGCGCTGCGTAATGTTATCCAGCTAGCACAACTAGCAACAGAGTACGTAACTGAGAGGCTGCTAAGGTGAGCACTTCAGAGTGGGTTAAAGAGACAGTTGTGGCTGCTTCTGCTTCCAAACAGGCTCTTTAACCCGCACATTAGTTACCTGAGGAGCCCTCAGCCATTCAGCCTGATCACTGCTTGTTGCTTGTCCCACAGCACGTATGGCGATTAAAAAAGCCCGTTTGGAAGAAATGACAAGCGTGTCCGGGTGCTCAGCAACGATATCCGCCCTGTCCCCCGTCTTCTGGTTCTTAAAACTGACCCGAACCCCTTTAAAAGCGAGTTATCTCCGCCTGCCTTCCTCTCAGCTTATCAACATAAACTAGAATGCTAAGGGTTAGCTTAGACGTCATAACCGGAACATCCGGTCAGCAGGTCAGCATTTATAAAATAAAAGCAAAACTCAGTTACTGGATGGAACCCGGTGTTGTGTCAAAAACTGATCATGTGCCAAATAGTGATTTCCGGTATTTGCCAAAAAATGTTTTGCTGTATTTAAACTGTTGTAAATTACTTTTGGGCCTATAATCTGTGAAACGTTTCAAACACATCTCTCATGAATGATATCAAGTCATTCTGAGCGAGAAACAACACTCCTGTTACAAAGTAAAAGCTGCAATCACTTTTTGGAAAAGTGACTTTTATATACTCTTGAGTAAAAACTGTCACCGACATTAAAATGTCTTTTTAAGAGAGATCTGGCCAAGAGAGCAGCAGAAATTGCAACAAATATAACATCACAGGTCTATAAAGACATCTGAAGTGGCCAAAAAGGACTGGATTAATTATAATGTAGATACAATAACGCATTCACAAAGATACTTCATTTTATATATAAGCCCTTCATAAATCCTGTTGATTACAGTTTATTTATCAAAATAAGCAAAGACATTACACATAAAAAACACAGAGAAACATCAGAGATCACTTTTTGGCATAACACCAGCCTAAATAACACACAAAGGAAGAAATAAATGGTGGCATTGTTGTGAAGCAAAGAATATGGCAGTCATTTTTAAAAGAAAGTACACCATCTTTCAGTTCTGAGGTTTTAATATCATGACATAATAAATACAACCTGGTCCTTATCAGGTCTTAACATTTTTTAATACAACCCGACATACTACACCGCATCATTATTTATTTAACAAAAAGCCAAAATGAAGAAGCAGTGTGGTTCAATAACTTGTAGAACAACCTTTGTGGCTATACAATTGTGGCTATAAAAGGTGCTTAGGCATACCAAAAAAAGTGCTTGTGTGAATGTGTGTGTGTGATTGGGTGAATGAGGCTTGTAGTAAAACTCGCTTTGAGTGCTCAGAGTAGAAAAGTGCTATATAAGTACCAGTCATTTTATCATGTACCTTTAGCAGCAATAATTTGAAGTAATCATTTTCAGTATGACTTTATCAGTCATTCACATTGTTGTGGAGGAATTTTGGGCCACTCTTCTTTACAGCGTTGCTTCAGTTCATTGAGGTTTGTGGACATTTGTTCATGCACAGCTCTCTTAAGGTCCCGCAACAGCATTTCATTTAGTTTGAGGTCTGGACTTTGACTGGGCCACTGTAACACCTTTATTCTTTTCTCTTGTAGATTTGCTGCATGACCCAGTTTCAGCCAAACTTTAGCTGTCAGACAGACGGCCTGACATTCGGCTCTAGAAAACTTTGGTATACAGAGAAGTTCATGGTCCACTCAATGACTGCAAGATCTCCAGGTCCTGTGGCTGCAAAAAAAAAAAAAAGCCCAAATCATCACCCCTCATCATTGTGCTGGCAGTTGGTATGAGGTGTTGGTGCTGATATGCTGTGTTTGGTTTTATCCAAACATGGTGCTGTGTATCATGGCCAAACATCTCCATTTTGGTCTCATCTGTCCAAAGCACATTGCTCCAGAGGCCCTGTGATTTGTTCAGATGCAGTTTTGCAAACCTGAGCTGTGCTGTCAGGTTCATTTCAGAGAGAAAAGGCTTTCTCCTGACAACTCTTTCAAACAAGTCATACTTGTTCAGTCTTTTTATAATTGTACTGTCACGAACTTTAACGTTTCTCTGAGCATTGCACAGTCTGAGCTTGGAGTGAATGTGCTGGGACATCCACTCCTGGGAAGATTGTGGCGCGTTACGACATACCTGAATGCTTCAGACCTGCAAAACGTCTGTTTCATAGATGTGGTCACACTTCCTGATTATCAGTTAACCAAATCCATTTGATTAGCAGGACCTAGCTGCGACTTACCCTCTTAACACCTGTGGAAACAGTAAAGGTGTACTTAGTTTTTCACACACTGCTTCTCAGGGTGCTCAGGGTGAACCTGCTCTTTCATCTGTGAAAAGCACAGGGCACCAGTGGCCAATTCTGGAATTGTATGGCAAATGCCAGTTGGGGTCCACGGTGCCGGGCAGTGAGGACAAGGCTCACTAAAGGACGTCAGGCCCTCAGACCAATCTCATGAAGTCCATTTCTGGTTGTTTGGTCAGAGACATTCACACTAGTGGCCTGCTGGAGGTTATTTGGTAGGGCTCTGGCAGTGCTCATCTGTTTCTTCCTTGCACATAGGAGCAGATACCGGTCCTGCTGATGGACTAAGGACCTTCTAGCTCTCCTAGTGTAACAGCCTGTCTCCTGGAATCTCCTCCATGCTCTTGAGACTGTGTTGGGAGACACAGCAAACCTTCTGGCACGTACTGATGTGCCATCCTAGAGGAGCTGGACTATCTCTGCAGCCTCTGCAGGGTCCAGGTATTGTCTCATGCTACCAGCAGTGACACCAACCCTAGCCAAATACAAAACTAGTGAAAAAACCCCCAAAAAGGATGAGGAGGGAAAAAATGTCAGTGTCCTCAACTTGTAAAACCATTCCTGTTTTGGGGGCTGTCTCATTGTTGCCCCTCTAGTGCACCTGTTGTTAATTTCATTAACATCAAAGCAGCTAAAACTGATTAACATCCCCCTCTGCTACTTAACTGACCGGATCAGTTTTTATAAGTATATATATTAGCGATTTTCATCAGAGTCCTCTACTCTTAAGGATTCATAAACACAGCTATGGTAATTAAAAAAAAAAAAAAAGACATGTCCAGCAGGTGGCGCTTCATGTTTGGGTTTGTGCACCAGAGAATAAGGAGGGCATTCCTGACTGAAACTTTGGGGACACAACAATATTAATGCAATCTGCACTTCTGCTTATGCCTTAATATGCTCTGTGTGGGCACATTGAGGTACATTCATGGAGTGCATTTATGCAGTTTTGAAAAGGAAGTGAAAGTGGATATTAGTGACTAAAAACTGAAGGGAGTTAACAGGCTCCACTTCGGCTTTTTCCCTGCGAGTTGTAAACAGAGAGATAAGACTAATAATTTGCAGATGTTCTGTGTGTCTCTTTGCAGTTTGCATCTTTCTGTGGTCATTTTTGCATCTCTTTGTGGTTATGCCGAGATTTTCCAGTTCCAGTTCTTTTGTCTCTGTTTGCAGTGGTTTGGTATCCAGTGGTGTTTGTTGGATGGTTCCACCTGTCTCATGTGGTCAGTTTGCATCTCTTTACAGTTAAATTTTTTTCTATTGATATTTGGTGTTTCTTTCTTTTTTTTTTTTTTAACTTGATTTGCACCTTTTCTGATACTGTGCGGGTATTTGCAGTCAATTTGAATCTCCATCACTTCAAACAAAGGCTCTGCACCACCACCCTGACCAGAGGCCTCCATGAGCAGTGTTAGCTTTAGGGAAATGAATGCAATGACAAATTTGCTGGTAATAAATTTTGACTGGACTTAAGAAGCTCCTACCAAACAAATCCTAGAATAAAATTGGAAAATATTGCGTTTAAAAACCAAAGGACCCAAAGTCACTTCGTAAATTTTTTTAAGCTTTTGATGGCAGCTAGGTCAAAACCTACAGTACTTAGAAAGGATTCTAGTCTTTAAAATAATCCTCACGGCTGTAAACATCCCACAAACTGTCGCCTAAAGTGAATTTTTTTTTAAATTACTCGTGTTTTTCTGAACATATCTATTTTCTCGTTCAGGCCTACAGCTACACCAGCGGACCACTCTGCAGTTACGGGGTCCAGATCACGCATGCGCACAGCAGCCCCTCGTCCCAGTCACCCAGGCGAGGTGGGCGGGAGAGATATTTGTAAAGTTTCCGTTTGGACACATAAAAACGAATATTCGGGAATTTAGTTTCAAAATAAAATCATAAAAAAATCGTGACAACACTTTTTTCCTTATAAATGCTGTATCGCTGCGGCGATACGTTTAATATTGGTACACTGACAAAAAAAAAATCAATAAAAACTCAAGCTTTCTTTAACTGGAGTCACAACAATATGAACAGACATTGATCGGTTTTTATTTTCGAGCATACCTTTTTCATGGATGCAGATTTGCATAGTTTAAGTTTATCTGCGTTTATGTGTCGTCTTTCCCATTCATTAAAAACGCATTTGTGTAACGCACAAAGGATCTCTAGTGTTTTATATTGAAATTGCTGACCGGAGGTCGCGCTTTGTCTCGAGGCTAGCTTGACGTCGCTTCTGAGCGGCTCTGAGCACAGGAGAGAGTGGCAGTGAATGTGTCTGCGGCAGCGTTTAGCTTAAAAAAACCCCCTCAAACTACGGCTGAAGAAGGGTGGACCAAAGTACCAGACGACCTCGGCAGACCGTGGACTATGATAAATTTGAAATCGAGCCTGGTAACGTCGCGCGGTTTTGACGATAAGCGGCTTTTTGCACATCTGTAGAGCATAATGAGGGCATCCGCTATTCTTTACGCTGCTCTTTCCTTCGCGATTTAGTTAGACGCAGGGTGACACTGTTTATAAATGTGTCGCTTTTAGACATCATCTCACGGAAAATACACATCGAGGGGGGGACCCAGCCTGCAGATATTTGGTAAATTCCCTCCTCCCGTGGCCCCTTGGGGAACAGTGAAGTCATTTGAGAAGTCACGGGAGAAGAAGACACGTCTTAATCATCTCGATAGTTTCACGCAGTTTTGCAGGGAAAAATCGGCTTAGCCTTTCAGTCGGCTGCAGTGTCCCCCCTCGCCATCCCCCCACCGTGCTTTCTATCTATTTTTAAATCTTACATGGTTTTGTCTTTCTGAGCATTCATCGCCAACCCTCCTGTGGGCATTTACCCCCTCCAGTTTTAAAGGATGCCGGATCAAATATCGGTGTCCGAGTTTCTCTCGGAGACAACAGAGGATTACAATTCCCCGACAACATCCAGCTTCACCACCCGAATGCAGAGCTGCAGGAATACAGTGAATGTGCTGGAGGAGGTAAGGCCACGGTGTCATCCTGCTGAGGATGGATGGATAATTAAAGCACAGCCACACACTGTATTATTATTATTGTTGTTTTAAAAATAATAATGCTAATGATGGAAATGCGGCAGGTTTAAACGGGGATGCATTTTTTTTATATAGCCAAGGCTGCGTGCAATCCACCTTAAATTCAATTGGTAATGTTGGAAAGCTTTTAAAATCCTGTCAGAGCTCCAGATGCATTAATGTGCGCAGAGGAAAGGGAAAATAATTGCACCTGTTGCCCCTAAAGTGCACCTTTTTCAGCCCGATGCAAAATAGTGTGTTATCTCGCTGCTCTTTCCTACCTCATATACAGAATAATAATAGATGGGGTGGATGGCTTTGCTGGAATAGAAAGATGTGCACTCAGGCCTGCAGCTCCCTGTGTTCGCTATTACATAACTCAGGGCTTTAGAGCATGCTGCCAGGCTGTAGCAGAGAAAGCCCTTTTCCTACTCCCTGGCAGTCAGATCTGGATTCTGTATCATTCCTCATTCCTTGCTCTCACACAGGCCCAGCAGATTCATCGGTGTCTTAAAAAAAAAAAAAAAGAAGCTGAAATTTTTGCAGGGGAAGCACACCCAAAGTCACACTCTGTGATGCTGTGTCACCTCTGATCATGGAGGAAGGGGTGTAATCAGGTCAGGCAGGTGGGCTGTGAAGTATTTGCCTCCCTCCTTCCTGCCATGATTAAATGGAGCATCAAACCAGGGGAGCGCACACCTTCACCGCCGTCCATTAATGCCAAAATGTGACCTCATTTCCCGCTTTGAAGCGCATTTAGTTGCAGACGTGAATGACTCCAGGCTTGCAGGAGCGTTCAGCGTGATACCAGCTTTCCATTTAGGTTGAAAATGAGCCGGATGGCGAGTTTGGAGGAGAAAACACGGGCCCCAATTCCCCCAATATACAGATCACACATTAAAGCGCCCAATCTGTGCCATCTGTTACGTCTTCTTCCACAACTCTATCATATCGTAACAATAGGAAATCCATCAAAACAGAGCTGGGCTCGTGTTTATTCTCAACCTGGAGCCGTCTCTCAGTCTGGTGACTGTAACAAGGAAAAGGCTCGCATCATGAATCACCTCTCTGGCTCTGTGCCTCTGAACCGAGAGACTGCAGCAGCACAAACGAAAAACATCTGTTAGAGAGGGCCGCCATGTGCGCTGGGCTTCAGTAGCTGCTCTGGATTTTTTTTTTTTTTTTTGCAGAGATCACATGACAGAGGAACAACCGTTATACTGGCACCTAAGGGCGAGCGACATGGTCTTCAGTGTTTTAAACAAAAGCGAGATGCGCCTGATACATTCCTGGCAGAGAAAATGAGCCTGGCGGGTCACTCAGATCGGGATACACCCATCAGGCTGTGGTAGACACAGGGAGCAGACAGCCAGCCTAAAGCCCTGAATACTTCTAGATTCATGTCTCTTTTATTGAATTAGCAACCCTGTTTGATCCCTGCAGAGTCTTGCACAGACTCACTTGCATCATGCACAGAAAACTGCCTTCAGCTTCCATGCGCCTGAAGAGGAGTTTGCTTAAAATGCTCTGGAGCACCAAGCTCTTGTCCTCAAATTTAAAGTGTTCGCCCCTCTTTTTCTCCAAGTCATTTCCTTGATATGTTGATAGGGTAAATTATGCAAAGGTACTGTGTTAATATTTAATACTGTAACCTGAGGGGGGTGAGTTGACCCCGCAGGAGAGTTGTCACTCTCTGTGTGCTTCCATTGAGTCATCTGGAGGTGCAAAGAAGGAAGGGGGGGGGGGAAGTTGTTGTAGCATCATATCATCTTAATTCAACACCATGTCAATAATTGATCAGCAGAGAGTGACAAACAACTGTTCATAACTCATCAACCTCCACCCCAGAAATTTTCTCTCCCTCTGGCCGTAGCAGATCACTCGGAGATGTTTACTGTTTATAATTGGATCAGTGCAGAAATGTGGAAAACAATGGGAAGCAAGATGTGGCGATAAAGTTTTTAAAAATAACCTTCCTGGCTCGCTGTCTCAGCTGCTTGAGACACAGAGGATGGAGGGGGGAGGGGGGGGGATTGTGTGCGTTTGGTGTGTGGGTGGCAGACCGGAAACAGGCTGATGTGTCTGGCTTTTATTTTGTGGTCATTGTTGGTGCAAAGCAATTATTGCTGTGTTGTTTTTGTTGGTTGTTGTTTGTTTCCCGGCAGTCAAATTGTGTGTGGGGATGATTCTTTTTTGCTGTTCAAGTTTGATTGCTCATTTCATTGTCTGATCAGCTGCAACTGTGTATTTTCATCGGCGCTTGTCAGTGCTAACAGCAGATATACCCCCCGCATGTTTCTGGAAAACTTGAATCATTGTCAGGGGCAAATCATTTGCCTGGAAAAATGTCAGGAAATTGTGATAAATGTCCCCGATATCCTGTTTTGTCTGACCAACAGACCAAAATCCTAAAAAAAAATCAGTTTCTAATTAAAAGATTTAGAAAATCAAACACTACCTGTTTTTGAGGGATGTAACATTTTCATATTTACCTTTTAAAATTCCCAAATTGTTAATTCCTTATTAAAAAAAACCCCCAAAAGCTGCAGATTTACCTAGAGACAGGTTGGCAAGCATCCGTCGAGAGGGAAAAATGTCTGTTCTTCAACTGGTTGGTGAGCGGTTGCTGTTGGTTGCTGGCAGTCATTAGGTGAAATTCACTAAGAGATGTGAGGTTTTTGGTGCTGTGCCAAAAACCTCCTTGTAATTTCTTTGGTTGCTAGCAGATTGCTGTGGTTGCGTGGAAGACGTCTAATTGTCTTCAAACGGGAGATTGTTCACCTTTCAAGTGAAAGTTTGGCACAACTTTTACTTTGAAGGTGAACGGTCTCAATTTCTGGTTTGCGTCCCACTTTTTGTAAGTTCAGTACCGCTCAGTGAGTATTTGGCAAGTGTCTGCAGACAAGTCAGCATCTTCCATGCAAACCTCACTGATCTGTTGGTGACCAAAACAATCACGGGGAGATTTCTGGTGCTGCGCCGTACATCTCTACTTATCAAATTTCACCTACTGACTGCCAGCGAACACTCACCCTTTGGTCAGGGAATGCATTTTTTATTTTCTAGTGATTGGTGGCTGCCAGCCGGTCTCTAGGCCTACGCGACTGAAGCCTCTAGGTTACCTCAACCACTAATAAAAATTGTAACTAGAAGGCTACTCAGTAGAGCACATACCTCGCCTCGCAAAGACTCCTTTTACAAAATCCTGGATCCAGATTGTGATCTGGATCACCACCAAAATGTAATCCATTATTCCCTGCACCACCCTCAGTAACTCCAAAAATTTTCATCCAAAATCCGTTCAGTTATCCTGCTAACAGACGGACAGGCCAGTGTGAACAAAAACAGAACCGCCCTCCACCCATCGGTGGGCGAGGTAATAAAATGACAAAGATAAAACCATTTGAATATTTGGATTTGAGACTCTGCGATTAAATATTAATGTTGCCTTTGATCTCCAAGATGTGGCTTTCCCATGGAAAAGCTGGCTGTGAATATAAAATCACCTGTTTAGCATTATTTTTGCTTCTCAACCAGCAAACCAAAGGATCTAAACAGAGCAGTCAGAGAAAGGACGCCACTATTTGCAGCCATTAAACGAACAAAGCGGCGCAGGTAACATACACTAAAATGGTGAGGGTACGTAACCAAACATACAGTTTTTGAATTGATGTTGCTTTTAAGCAGAAGTTGATCATCGTGCCACTGTCGAAGTGAAACAATAACCTTGATACGAACAGGAGGCAAACCATTAAATTAGCAAAATAAAATGATGGAAACCCCCCTAAAAACACCCAATGAGGGACAGACTCAGCCTATTGCTATTAGCAAATATATTTGTTTATATAAAGCCGGGTTTGTAGTGTGTGATTTTATTTTATTTATTTATTTATTTTTTGTCCGGTGTGTAGTTCAGGTTCAAATTTTGGTCTTGCAACCTTAGATTGTGGACAAAATTCATAAACTTAAGATGACCATCTCGCTGTGTGACCACTACTCCAACCTACCTACCAACCAATAGGAAAAAACCTCCAGTTTATTTATATAGAGCCAATTCACAACAGCAGTCATTCCTTAAGCAACACGTCAGTGTGTTATCTTTGTGAGTCTAGGAAGGCAAGAAACAATACAAGCTCCTGGGATTTTAGGTTTGATAGGAAGCTCAAAATTGTCCTTTGAGCTCCCTTTTTTCCTCTGGTCGCTATTTTGCCTGAGTCTGGTATGGGTGACGGGGTGCAGTGTGCGGGGTGCGTGCCCGCTTGCTAATTGCAGTGATAGAACAGTTCCAATAGCAAACCGGTGAAATTCTCAGCCCAGCACAAGACGACCTCAGCATGGCGCAGCGCCAGGCGATCAACCGCTGGCTAGAACCCTGATCAAGACTCAACAAAGGGGAATGTAGCACGGAGACAGAGAGTAGAGCTGCAGCATCCATACCCTCAATCAGTAGGTATCATCATACAGTCTACATGTATCATATCTGATTAGTTAGTAAGAGCCGAGTCACACATTGTGACTTGTAAGATTACTAAAGTCACAGACCTTAACAGGGAAAATGAAAGTGGTCATCAGTTGCAGCTCAACAATCAGTGTAAATGTTGTGATAATCTGCAGATGGATGTCTAACAGTTTTCTATTTACACACCAAAAATAAAAGAAAATGAAACCCAATAAGTCGACTCTAAAAATACCACTGAGCAGATTGTTTGAGCAGCAGAGAGCAGCAAACCTGACATTTGCTTATATAAAAATGCGGCAGCTTATTGCTCCTGCTTTGTCGGATCCTCTCTGATGTAAGTTAATATTAGCAGCGGGCACTTGTTATTCCCTCGAGGGGCCGTGTATTGTCTCTACCCCACAGATGGCACTTTGCGTCACTGGGTTTGCTCTCCTAAAACCACAGAGAGCCGCAGCAGCGATACAAGGGAAACCCTCACTGCATTGGCATTCCTTTGAGCATGCCTCTCACACCACATCACATGGGCTTGACCAGAAAAATGTTGACTTTTCACAGTCCCTCTATTCAAGCATGGCTGGGCTTGACCTAATAGGCAGGGGCCTTTTATACTTTTTACTTTTATATAACAGCCTTTTCAGGCACCGCATTTTAAGCTTGAGACACAGGTTCTGATGCTATCCAATGTTTGAAAGAAAAAAAAAAAAAGGAATGAGGCGTTTTATTCCAAACCACTGGGTATTTATATTGGAATGAAAATCATTGCCTGAAGTCGTCACTCGTCAGTGTGCAAGTCGCATTTTTTTTTCTTTTTTGCTAGAATCAGACTTAACATTCCTGCCATTCTTTTAAAGCTCCTCTGCTTATTTACAGAAAGCCATTTTACATGACACTTTAATCAGTTTTTGGATCTCTTAAAGGTTCCCCGCGGAGCCTTTTTTAACCTCCTGATGGAGCAGAATGAGTTTAATGCTCTGCTACATGTGGGTAATGAATATCAGCAATGGATGGTGGTGAGAGGTCATAACAGGTTGCAAAACTCCAGGGAAAAGGACAACTGAAGCTGAAAACAGTTTTTAAATTATTTATGCGTTACTAGGCACGAGCGGCCAGGCTGAGGCTGTTTCGGTGTATTCAATTTTTTTTTTTGTGCAGTGTAGGAGGCTGAGTTGTCACTATTTCTGTACAGTTGCCCCTACATTCACTTACTCAGGCATCAGTGACCGCTAATGACAGGGTTCGTGCAGGTCCTCAAATAGTCTCAAAAGGCAGAGAATTAATTAGTCTAAATATAAATCAAATAAAGAGAAACTTAGATTTTTTTTTTCTGCAGTCGGGATACTCAGAGCAGATCCACTATCTGAAAAGTGAAGATCTCTCAGGCTGTGCTGAAACTAGAACCATGCAATGTGCTCGAGGCTCAGTGTGTTTTGTGTAGGAAGTGGTTCAAACTCTGCATGATGGGAATTGAGGCAATTTAGAGCAATGTTACAGGATGAAACTGGCTACATATTCCTATAAGACAGCCTAATTCCACCAATTTATTGGCTTAATGCAGATTCTAATCTAGCTAGAATTCATATGCCTTTCCTTGTTAATTTGTAAGTTGTGTATATACTGTTACAGTGGTGACTGCTTATATTAAATATGGCTAAAAACATCGTGGGCAACAGACAGTTTTTCCACTCTTGGCTCTGTACGATGTCGGAGAGTGGATATCCCTAACATGAGCATCTCGGACACAGAAGCTCCACCCACCTGCCCTTCAAACCTTCTGTATCATCAGCCAATCAGAAGAAGGCTGTTTTAAGGTCTAATTAAAAAAAGACCCTGTATGAGAAAAATAAAGATTATTTTTCATTGCAAACAACACAATTCTACTTTAGTAGAGTCCAAGAATATAAAATGCAGCATTGGAAATTATAATGTTTGAGATTCTCAAACAAACCACCAAAAAACAAAAACAGCCTCTTCCATTGTCTTCGTCCAACAGCAGCACAGTTTCCACCGGCACTCTGCTGGTCAACAGCACTGGTGGCGTCGGTCGCCGTTAACCTGGGCCTCAACCGATCCAGCATGGAAATCTCATCCTTGATGATCCACATGTTTGATTTGGTACTGATTTTATGCCGAATGCCCTTCCTGATGCAGCGCTCCCCATGAGTTTTTGAATAAATTGTAATGTCTCATTATTTTGCACACTTAATCATTTAGAAACGTGAAAGGTCAGGATCTAGTGATTCATTAGAATTCGTCATCAGCATCACTTCATCAGAAGTCCTTATTAAATGTCATGTCTTTAAAAAAAAAAAAAAAAAGCCTTCAGATTGTCCGGTAAACCATCTAAAATGCAACAATACTGTTTAAATAACGCAAAAGAAAGTTGTCAAAAATCATAAATTATTAAATTACTGTTTCACGTTGTTGAACAGAGTTCCAGGTGAATTTGTTTTACACTAATCATAATAGGTTGATAAACTAGTTGTTAAGCCTCCACTTGAACTAAATAGCCCTAAATTGGGTTTACTTACTTGAAGGAAACAAGCCAAGAGCTTCGTGTAAACTCTGGAAACTCACTAAAATACTCAGTTCTATGCAAGAGCAAACTGCTTGTCGTCTCCACTTGTTGAAAGGACAGTTTGCACAGAGAAGGGGAAGAAAAGAGGAATCAATAGGCGGAGCCCCCCTGAGTCACAGCTTCATTGCATGAGGTAGGAAATGCCTTTAACATTGCAACATCTTCTGGATGCACACATTGACTCTGTAAAAATCACTTTAAGTAAACAACAAAACTGTTTGTTTACAAAACAAAAAAAACATCTGTTGGGTGTTTTTTTAAAGAACTCGTCTGTATTTTATTTAATTTTTTTCCCCTTACACAGAACTGTTGTCCTTGAGTTCGGAAGCAGAGCAGGGAGTAAAACATGCGCTGTTTAATGATAAAATCTGAAAAGCTAACAACACCTGGGGCTGCAGCCCCGGATGAGACGCTGTCATGTGAGGCGTCAGCCCGTCACATGTGACATCCAGTCCATCAGCAGGGAATCAGCTGCCTTGACAACGGCACAAATAACAGATTTATTCTCATATTTTGGTCGTTTAGCTTTAGAAGGTGAGTTGCCCAGAAGACTTTGACTAGGAATTTTCACTGAAAGGCGGTTTGATTTGTCACAGTGTTTTTCAGCTTCTTTTACTTTTCCCTCAGTGTCCTACGGCAGACAAGTCAAAAGTGATGAATATTTCAAAAGGATGGGATGGGTTTTTACTACTTGGCTTTACATAACAAAACTGAGCGCCGGCTGTTTAAGGCTCCTTTCTGCAACATTTGCAGCCGAGGAGCACAGCTGTGTCAGATTCAGCTATTAATGAAGTTATGGCTTTTTAACTCATCATTTGTCCCCTGTGTCACCAAACCCAGTGAATCACACGGTCTGAGAGAAAGGGGGCATTTTTCATCTCTTGGCACCGTTACTCACATGACATCTTGTTCCAGTTAAACTGCTCTAGTTAAAAGTGGACACTTCCAAGATTCTCAGTTCGCAGTAAAAGCCCTGGTATTCCTCAGCTGCGTTTCTCAGAAATAACAATGTAATATAACAGTGTTCAGAAATGATCCGTAAACTGTAAAGGAGCAAACCTTACAGGTTCGTGTCTAGAAATATTTCAGTCTTGCTTCAAACATCGATTCAAGCTTATTTATTTTTTTTCTTTTAAACTATAAGCTTGGGTATTCTAGGACTTTAGTAACGTGGCTTTGCATCTTATGCTGGCCCTTAAGCTGTTATATCTTCAAGCCTCTACACTCTGAAAGCCCACTTTCTTCTGATTGGCCAATTTCTGGAATCCTACAGAGGGGCTTCACTAAGTGCTTTTGAGCTGCATGTACCTTGTAGGCGTGCCGTGCTTGTACCAGATGTTTAGTAATCATTAACAAGCTAATGAAAGCTTGCTGTGAAAGTAGAGAAATTACTTGAAGGTGTGGATTACTTTTACATACCTTTACCTGAATATTTATAACTTCTGCAATGTTTAATATGAAATGGGGGGGGGGGGGCAGAGTGGTACAGTGGTTAGCACTGTCGCCTCACATCAAGAAGGTCCACTTGAACTAAATAGTCCTAAATTGGGTTTACTTACTTGAAGGAAACAAGCCAAGAGCTTCGTGTAAAGTCTGGAAACTCAGTGAATTTTGCTTTCAGACTGTCTCATATGGTACACGCCAACTTTTAGGTGTGTTTGGTGTTTGACCAGGTGTTTTCAGATTAGATGCGTTGCCATGGTCAGCTTTGCATTTTGTTTTTTGTTTTTTCTTTTTTTTTTTCACTTCAAGAAAATGTAGGCAGGCTCAAATGTGTAAGGTATTAAGTTGCGTTTTTAAGTAGCGTTTCAGACTCCAGCAATTCACAGAATGACGGTGGTGATTTAAAAAAAAAAAGAAAAAAAAAAAGAGCATTTAAAGGGGGCAATGTTCCTTTAAATCTCCCTCTGTAAACCTTGAAGCCATTTTTAAATTTGCTCTCCCTCTATCACAGCGGGAGGTGAGACTATGTTGTGTTGTTTGCGTTTGTAGCTGAAATCTGATAATCGGTCTGTGGGCCACAGCTGTTGGCCTACCTTCCTGCCGCAGCTGCACCGCGTATATCATCAAGGGCTATTAGCTGGCAGCGGATAAGCTGCGGACCAGACTCTCCTCTGGCACTCTGATCCCCTGCTTTCCTCCCAGATTTAGGCAAAGAAGAGTGGGTCAGTGTTCACATCTGTCTGCAGCCTTCCTCACACGGATGGATGGTGTTAAAGTCCCCCTCCATCGACATCCATTTTAATCTCCGATGGAGAACAGCATGGCATTAAAGGAGCTAGCTGTGATACAAGTGCAGGAAATTATCTTTTTACAGGATTATCTCAGGGTCACGATTATTAACTTTGGCTGCAACAGTGGCTTATTTCCATTGATGTTAAATGTTTTACTGCTAATTCAAAATGAATACTTTTAAGGGAATTTATAGTACCAGTCAAAAGTTTGCCCAAACTTTTGACTGGTACTATATTTTTCTCATTTACAGTTTTATATTGCTACACCGGGTCCTTGGTGCAGCCCCTTAGTTCATCCACTGTCTGAAACAGGACAGTTAAACCCCTCCTTCCTTTAAGTTAGCATTCTTCTGACTGGCTGACCCCTGCAACCAGAAGGTTTAAAGACCAGGTAGGTGGGGCCTCTATGCTTGAGATGACCATATTTGGGGACATTAACTCTCAGTGACATCACACGGACCCCAGAGTAGAAAAAAACCTGATAT
Organism: Cichlasoma orientale; assembly: GCA_034780415.1. Classification (NCBI taxonomy): domain Eukaryota; kingdom Metazoa; phylum Chordata; class Actinopteri; order Cichliformes; family Cichlidae; genus Cichlasoma; species Cichlasoma orientale. The sequence goes on along the minus strand of JAVDPK010002415.1, from coordinate 324,764 downwards.
ATTACAGTACTTGCCACAGCCTTTGAGCATTGTAAGAGCAGTCCTTGGTGTTTATATAATACCTTTTTCATGATGAATGAAAGGCATAATCAGGACAAAGCTCTGTTAAACCAATCTTGTTGGTTTTTGGAGTGTTCAACTTGAATTTTGTTGTCCTTTTGACTGTTAGTGACGTTGGTGTGCAGCAGTTGTGTCTGACAGTTTCCACAGACACAAAGAGACTCTCTAAAAAGAGATATTACATGAAACTGTCATTAGGAAGCCATTGATACATCAGCTGTTGATATCAGGTTATATCACTGACTGCAAGTAAGATGGCATTTGCTGGTAGCAGCCGGTCTTGACCTGTGGCGTTACATCGACTTGTGCTGGCTAAATATTTAAAGATGGAGCTACTAAGAGCTAAAACAATTTAAAATGTAATATTTAAAAGCGAGGTTACTAAAAGCTAAATCGTCAGCACTGCCTTTCATGGCACGAGCGTCCCTAATAGTCAGTCTGAACTTTCATCACAAAGCACTGCTGTGCCTCAGTGGTGTGCGGTCACCCTCTTTGGCTTAGATTAATGCAACTCGTCTTTTCACAATTATTGATTTATTGAAGCCACAGGAAAAAAAATGTTTGACACCATCATGTAGTTCTGTGCTACGCTGGTACTCCGCAGCGACCCTACTGTTTCTTTTCTCCGATTTTGGTTTGCACTTGTATCTTAGCAGTAACAAAGCTCCCACAGATCCTCTTATCGTCCTCCTCCCCCTCTTCCTCCTCCCCGCTCTTCGTTTTTCTTCTCCTTCAGTGATTACATCAGCTCAGTGGTAATGCTGTTGTCCTCTAAGACTGGCCTGCAGAACCAGGAGACGGTGTTGTCCTGTGACGGCTTGCTGTCTTGTTGTGGCCTCGGGGATAAACAGTGCATCTCTGTCTGCGAGCTTTCATGGTGCTTGGCCCTGGACACTGTGTGTGTGTGTGTGTGTGTGTGTGTGTGTGTGGGTGTGTGTGTGTGTGTGTGTGTGTGTGTGTGTGTGTGCGCGC
>JAVDPK010002415.1:310145-323632 GCA_034780415.1 Cichlasoma orientale | reverse complement strand
GTGTGTGTGTGTGTGTGTGTGTGTGTGTGTGTGTGTGTGTGTGTGTGTGTGTGTGTGTGTGTGTGTGTGCGCGCTGCAACTAATCAATTGATACACACTTTCAATGCTGAATTTGAATGCTACCTTTCCCAGAACATCCGAGTGCCTGCTGAGGTCATTCAAGCCTGCAGGAAAAGGCACTGATGGTCCTTTTAAGATGAGCTGTTTACCACTTTTCCTGATGTCTTATAATGTTATAGGAAAGCGTTACATCACTTCCTATTCCAAACCATGACAGCAGCTGCCAGAGCTTGTGTCTATGAGGGGAAATCGAGGTGGAAATGTGCATTGTTGGCAGTTAGGGCTTTTTTTGTTGGACATCACAGTAGCAAGGCTTATTTTTGTCCATCCGTACATCCAGTTGCTCAAGTGTCTGTGCATCCAAGTGGCCCGTGGGAGTGGATACACCTGTGGGTTTTGGAATAGCTCGTATCTCACAAGTTAGAGACCCATGAAGTGCGAAATTTGAGACTCTTCTGCCGAGAATCATCAAGGAATGCTGTGAAGTGTTCTGCAGAATCTGTGCAGGAATTCAGAGGCAGGAAAAATGGTGTTACTCCTAATACTGTGTGTTTATCATGGGAGCACGCTCTTTGGCTGCATGCCCTAAAGATTTACAACACAGGTGGCTGGTTGGTAGGAAGCAGAGCTGGCAAGCTCATCAGCTGATCAATGATAAGTCAAAGATTAGAGTAGTTTATTTTAGATTTTTTTTTCTTTGGTTGAACCTCACTGTTGATCTGTTATAAAAGAGACTGGTCTTGGACTTTTGCCTGTTCTGGTAGTGTAGGGTTTCTTCAGTTATAAATGTTAGAAGTGATCAACACTCGGCATATTTAACTTTGGCATAAAAAGCTGGGTTTTCTCTCCCGGGATAATGAATTTCAAAATGTTTGTTACTGTTGCTGAAACCTCAAAAATCTCAACAGTCAATAGTTTAAGCCTGCAAACACTCATCGCCGTTCTTTATAGTAAATATTTATTAACTAGAATATCCTGTTTTGTATGAGAAACAGTCAAACAAAAACTATTTTAGTTTCGTATCAAAGAAAACCAAGAACAACATCAAATATTTACAAGAACCAGTAAATGTTTTAGCGTTTTAGCTTAAAAAAAAAAAATAGCTGCCAGTTGCTTTTCTGTCGCACGTTCTCCCTCAGCCGAGGACGTGACGCTAACATAGAAGTGTAGCTGTGAGCCATGAGTCCTTACTTGTGTGTAGACTCAGTGCAGATGAGGAGCTGTTAAAGAGATGAAGATTATAATCCGCAGAGGAATTTAATGTTATACATGAAAGCTGCTCATTGAGATTGTTGGTTGAGTCAGAGTGCTGAAAACAATCTCTCCGTTGTTTCTGTGGTTTATCTTTATCGTTGCCATCATCGGTTGGTTAGCCCAGGTGGAGTCAACATTGAGGCATTGAGGTTTGTGGGAAAAAAAAACCAACTACTTTCTATTCTCTTTTAAAAACGGGAAGTTCAAACAAAGGCTCCTATTAATGTGAGAGTGACGGGAGACCAAAAGGTAATCTGTTTTCTTGTCTTTATGATTACATGACAAACAATATGGTGAAACTTTGTTTTGCTCGTAGGAAGATCGTTCGGGGTTTGAACTTTGGTTGGCAGTGGAGTTTGCGTGTTTCCTCTTTACCTCCGACAGCCCCGGTTTCTTCCCGCAGTCCGAAGACGTGCTTGTCGGGTTAATTAGCAACTCTGAATTGGCCGTTGGTGTGGGCGTGAGAGTGTGTGGTGATCTTTGGACTGATGAACTTTCATAAGCAGTTAAGAAAATGATTGGATGAAACCCTTGTTAACGAAGCTGTTTTAAAACTAGTAATTTTACTGCAGTGCGGCAGATTAAAGCCTCTTTGGTGCACAGTACAAAGTATTCTTTGCAGGAAGAACCTGTTGCATTGTGAGCGATGTTTATTAGCTCTAAAAACAATTAGTTGATTTGTTGTTGTTATTTCAAAGCAAAAATATCAACTATTTACTCGACGCAGCCTCCAAACCGGGATTATTTGCTTTTCTTCACTTCATGTTGCAGTAAATATTTTGTCTTTGGAGTTTGGGCTCTTGGTTGGACAGAAGATGTCACTTTGGACATTTCTAGCCTAAATGAATGGTAATTTAGCCAAGAAAATAAACTGCAGACAGGTTTGTGGTGAAAATAGTTTTTGATTTCATTCCTGTTTATTGCTGTTTGGCATTTCATCAGCTTGAATGCTAATAGTTTGCTGCAGCCCTGAAGATGGTTTTGCCACCCTTGAGGTTCAACTTTGCCCTGAAGCACACAGTCTGTCTGCTCTGCTGCAGTTTGCTTTCTTGCGGTTATCAAATCCTACACAAAAAGGATTCTAGCTGCCATTTTTTTTTTTAAATCATCAGCTGCGAGTTTCTCCCACTATAGCAATCTAGCAGCTGTTTCACATGAGTAATGACTTCCTGACTGAGAAGCACAATAAACAAAAAAAAGTATGCTGCTCATCTGATGTTAGGTGAGTGCAGTCGATTGCAGCAGTGCATAGGTGTGATTGTGAAAACGCCGCTCGAGCGGGGGGCTGCGTGAGAGCATGTAGAGCAGGGGGAAGCCGCCAAGTGATGTGTGAATGTGATACTGCTGCATGCACCGCTTGAGTTTTCACCGGCCGCATGCATATGCGTGGGTTCCCACACTGCGCCGAGGCTCTGGTGATCTGCAGCAGTGTGTCCTCGCAACTCAGGAAGTTTGCCTAATCCAGCGTGTGGCCTCAACAGCAACAGAAAAGCACACAACTGGCAGCAAAACATCATGGAGTAATATTAGGCTCTTTTTTTCTTTACTTAGTGACCAGAATCATTAGCAGGTCAAGATTTGTTTAAGAGATAAAAGCTTGCAATCCATTAAAAATGATAGTTTTGCAAGTTGTTGCCCATAAACAGCACACAGCGCATATTTATATAACCACAGATTTCACTAAAGCAGCTAATGTTTTCTTTTCCTAATATTTCTAATTCAACACAGAGTCTGCTTTATTTTTTAAGGGGAACTTTATTCGCACACATTGATGCAGCTGACAGCAGCGACTTGAAATTTCACTGTGGTTTTGGCTTCCTTGCAGGTCGTTCGAGCGCTAATGGGAAGTTGCTGCACATTGGCCGTTGAAAAGCATCGCATCGATGAGCTGTGTTGCTGGAAAGTCTAATCTAAAGGAAGAGAGAGAGGGCTTAGACTGTGTTTTAAAGATGGGTGTAGCCTCCAGAGCTAAAGGGTAAAGCCAGTGTGGAAGTGCCTTGAAACTGCATTCTTTCTTGCTTATCCTTAATCCAGTGTCCATATGTTGGAGGTCAGGGGTGCTTCCATTTACATAGAAGCACGGTTCACATTTCTGCTACTTAATTGCCAATTTGATGAGGTTGGATTTTCAATAATTTTGTTGTGTTAGCAAGTGTGAAGTGAAACAGTATTTCATTTTGTAGACTTTTGTAAACAAAGCACACTATCCTATGCAGCTAAGATTCGGAAAAAGTTAGTGCTGCTTGTATCGTGACGTGGAGGTTCAACCATGGAAGCTGCTGCGGTGAGTGCTTCTTCAGCTGTTTATGATTCTTGAATACATATTTCAGGAATCTGATGACTGGCAACTTGTCTTACGATGCATTTAAGTCTGGCCAGCGCCACTGACAGGACGTGACAAGCCAGGGGCAGCTCTGACTAAGAAATACAGGGGCGTAGTCACAGGGTGGCGACTGGCCAGTTGCACGTTAGGCCTATGAGATCAGCATCATATTCCTTCCATCCATCCAGCCAACCAAAGATTTTCTTCTGCTTAGCCAATTCAGGGTCATGGTTGGGTTGGAGCCTATCCCCTGTGTGATAGGGCAAGAGGTGGGGTACATCCTGGACAGCATGCCAGTCTGTTCCAGTGCTAACACAGACAACAAGAAGCTACCAACTTTTTTTTTTTTTTTTTTTTTTGCAGGCAGAGTCGCCGGCCCTACAGGCAATTAGAAACAATGCAGGTTTAAGGCACCTGTTACGCACTGGCTTTATTTTTCAACAGGCAAAACCTGTTATGATCCTTTTCATTTTGAAGACAAACTGGTGTTTAGAAATATTGTTAAATCAAAGCAGGAAGTAATGAATGAGCTTTTGTATGTGTGTGTAAAGCTGTGAGGATGTGCGTGTGTGTGTGTGTGTGTGTGTGTGTGTGTGTGTAGGCCAAGCTTTGGCATTGACTGCACTGTAACTGGTTCTTATTTAGGGATGTATGGATTTTCTCTCTAATTTGGCTCATTTTACTGAAAGGATTTTGTTCCATAGATCAGTTGCAGTTCAGTAGGTTTCTATCAACATCTTGATTTGATAGAATCCATTGAGAAAAGTTAGCTGCAGAAAAGATGTAGCCTAACTTCATCCAGTTGCCGTGTCAGATACACTCCATCATGTCATGTGGTCGTCCTGATACACCTCTTAACCAAAACCAAAACCACTGGCAGTTGATCACTCTCTTTCTATCTTTGTGTGAGAAATAGGCCATCTGACCTCAGCTGCTTTTGGAAATGTTGCATCCTCTCATTTTTCCCCATTCCTCTCGGAGCGCTGATGGGCTCTTCGTCTGCGGGCCCGGAGAGAGGGATGTGCATTTGTTTCCTGCCAACGAAAACGGCTCCCCGCCCTTCCTGCTTTTTGAGTCATGCCACATAGACTCAACCAGCAGGCAGACAAAATGACTTGACAGATAGACAAACAGGCTTATCTTTTATATGACTTTATCTTTATGACTAAACAAGCAAGGCAAGATTCGTTGCTCTGATGTACATTAACATACACAGGTGCTCCTTTTTTATGTGTGTGTTTTTTTTTGTAGTGCCTAGTGTGCAGTTGGGTCCAGAAAGGAAATGAAAAAGCATTTGTGTAGAAGGAAGCAGAAATAAAACTCAGGGCTGGTGTGGATAATGTTAAAAAAAAAAAAAGCCACTGCAGATGTCTGAACTCTGAGGAAGTCTTTTGATAATTGTGCCCTTTCCTGTTTTCTTCTTCTAGGAAATAATTTGCATTTCAGCAGTTCTGAGAGGTTCAGTGTTCGCTCTCTGGTGGGTGGAGAGTGAAATGTGTCACAGTGGCCACACTGAGCTCCAAACAGCTGCTGACAAACAGGTTAGTCAGAGTGGCTTCCTGCTGTGTCCACTGCAGAGTTTGTAGAGCTGACGCTCGAGACGGCCAGATCGCATCTCTGTGGCAACCGCATAGCTGTCTGCTGCCACTGTGATACTGAATGTGGCACAGGAGAGGAGTGCGGTGGATGAGTGGATCAGGAAAAACAGCCAGAAAGCGCCTTTCTTTTTTTTTTCCCCTCGGCTGTCAGCGGAGAGCAGTTGGTGTCATTAGATGGACACAGGACAGGACACTGACAAGCCTGGACGCTTCCTGCTTCCTGTCAAAGGACGGCTGCAGGGGAAGCGGCAGGGCTGCTGAGGGAGGATAAGGCCTCGGTCAGGAAGTGTGAAGCTGAGACAGCCTCCAGTCAGTCATGCCCAGTCACTTGAGCCACCAGTTTCCCCATTTGAAGCTTTGACCTCCTGGGGATAAGTGTGTTTGTGTTTTTAATGTGGCATTTGGGAGCCAGGAAGTTGGTCCTATTAACCCTTTGGGTCATTTGGGTGGTCACACTTTTTTTTTTTTCCTTCTTCTTTTAACCTATATAATAATTAAGGGCTGCAACTACCAGGAATTTTCACGTGATTTTTGGAAAACTTTAGATCACACTTTCAGCGAATGCCTTTACAGTTTCTGTTTAGTCTTTCAGTGGCTTATAAAATTTCTGTTTTCTCAAAATGTTGTGATGCCAGGATGTAGGATGTTGCCAGTTTGTCAGATACCATTATCCTTGCAGAGATACGTACACAAATTCCTTTGGTGCTGCAGCCTTGGTGGACCAGCTGCTGCGATAATGGCTGCTGTAGAATAATAGTCCACTTTTAAAGGGGTCCTATTATTTCCAGTTACCTATTTTCATTCTTGGACTCTGCTAGAGTAGCTTTGCATGATTCATAGTTCAAAATCGGAACCCCTCAGTTCATCCGCTGTCTGAAAAAAGCTGTTTCAGCTACGCTTCCTGTTCTATTCAACTCAGCTTTCTTCTCATTGGCTGCTCCTTGTAAACAAAAGGTTTGAGCAGCAGGTGGGCGGGGCTTCTGCATTCACAGCTGCAGCTGCGTGTCGGAGCCATATTAAGGATATTCTCTATGAAATGTTGGAGAGCCAAGAATGGGGGGGGAAAAAAACTGCCTGAAAGTGGGTGTTTAGAGCAGCCTGGGCTCTTGGCTCACAGAGATTGCATGTACATACACTGACCTCTTTGTCCATGTTTAATATGAGCCTGCACTATTGCACCATTGTAACATTATATATTTGACTGGCAGGTGGTTGAGTAACTCATAGATTTTCTGTCCCCTTGAGCTTTGTGTTTTACATTTTTGTTTTGTTTTTAACTAGTTTTGGTTTCACTTTCACTTGTTAATTAGGTTTATGCACTAAAACCACTTAGTTTGGGTCAGGAAAAAAATAATTGTTCATGTAAGAATATGGTCCTTCACAACATTCAACAGGCTTGTGTGGCTGGTCTTCAAGCAGTTGACTGAAGGTGCTGTGAGCTTTTAGTATTTAACCAAACCTTTAAAAACTATTTGTATTTTTTTAGCTTTCTTTGGGTCCTGGTTTTTAATTTGGCATTTTATGAACTTTATAACGTACTCCTAATTCCTGCTGGTTACAAAATCTGTCCTTGCAGACCCACCGAGGGCTACCTCCACTCTTCATGTCCCTTAAGTCAGCTGTTCAGTCTCTCACACACTTCCCTTAAAAGCTCCTTGACACATGTGCTGGATCTCCTGCGTGGTGCGAAAGCACATTCGTCTCTAATGAGAAAACGAAGCAAAGAATAAACGCAGCATCAACATGCATCACTTTCTGTGTGGGTGGAGAGATGAGCAACCGCAGATGTTTTGGCATTGTCACACTTGCTAATCCCCCCTGGGTTGAATGGGAGCTTGCCATTGGTTGCTGGCAGATAAAAACAATCCTTTGACTATATTCAATAGTTGTTGGCCTCTTGGAGAGCAGAGTTTGGAGAGTTTGCCTGTTGCCAAGGGTTTGCAAAGGCTGTGTGCCAAGAAAGCACTATTTCATTGATTTGTGTGTATTTTTTTTTTATGTGTTTTTGTCTTTACACTAAAAAGCAGGGAGAAACGACCTTAATAAACCTTACATCAGTCGCTCTTAGCAGCACTGAATGTGGCATCCAATGTGAAAATATTCATTTAAAGTATGCAGTATAAAATGGGCATTAGATGAGCTTTATTTAACATACTAACGTATGGAAAGGGAAAAACGGCTTTTTTTTTTGTCCTCACTTTTAAACCGAATATTTAATTAAGAAGACAGACGGAATGGATTATAGGTGACCCTCGGATGGCAATGCCAGCTGCTCTCAACATGAGCACTGCAAAGGTCAATCCGCCTTATCAGACTCTGTTTTGTGTCGTCTTCATCCTAATCAGCACACACTGCGGCGCAGCCTCTGAATAATCACAGATCTACTGACTGGGGCCGGGTGACGAGGGTGGGGTTTGGCATGCTGCAGGGAGGCTCCTTGAGAGGAAACACGGCTTGTTAGTGAATGTGTCAGCTGTTATGGGGACCTGATCTGTGTAGCACAACATGTTCAACTACTTACATTGGTTCAACACAGTCACAAGAAGATGAATAATCCCCCCCCCCCCAAACTTTAGAATCTGTGCAAACTTTAGTGAAATGGAGCTATATTTTTAGATAAATTGGATGCGGTGATATCAGCAGAAAAATGGGAAATGCACATTAATCAAAGCTAAATGTTTTTAATGCAAGGTTTTGCCTTTTAGAGAGGAAACAAGACAATGATGTTCTAAGAAATGTTTTTGTAGCAAACTTAAAGCAGCAGTTTCACAATTTACTTCCGGTTAATTAAACTTCACTTGTACTTATCTGGGGTTTGATTAAAATATTTGATACTGCTCTTATCTGAGAGAGTTAAAAAGCTGTATCCTGGTCTTTTCAGTTTTTGTGCTATGCTAAACTACTTTGCTAGATTCAATGGAGAGCAAATAGAGTGCTTTTGAAGTGTTTTGCCAAACTATCTCATTCCAGTTATGCTTCCAGATATGCTTGGTGGCTGCATGGATAGTGTAAAAGATCCCCAGTTTGAGACATAAAGTAACCCCAGTCTCAGGGGGTCTCAAGCCAGTACTCTTTCTGTGGTACTGTTTCTGTCCATATGCCTACACAGAACCTATGCAACCATGGCAAACGTGCTTGCATGCAAAAAAGTGGCCCAGAACAGGGAAGGGGATAAAGCATCAAAGATCAAGAAAATGACAAGTTTAGACAGTGGCTGCATGCTTTTCATTGATTTTAACACTGAGTTTCCCTGTAGCTCTTTGTATGGTGAAATCTCTGTGGCACGCACAAACAACAGAATGAGTGAGTGGCCAAACAGTTTGTTGTGACAGGTGACAGTAAATAGCTGTAACATATTGACAGCGGTCTCTAAAGCTGTCAATAGGCTGTGAGTAGGACTCCTGCAGAACCATGTTCAAGCCATCAGGGAGCAGCTGAAAGTCCCTCTCGTGGTGGCTTCATGGACCTAGCTAGACTTGTACTAGTTAAAACCAGTGAGAAACTTTTGTTGCCAAGGTTTTCATCAGAGAAAACTCATGTAGTGGTAAGTTGATTGGGGATTCTTTTACTTAAGTGCTATACACGTGTTGTTTGGCATTATGGTTAAAATATGTAGTGAGTCTATGTAGGTTCTCACTCATCCAGGTCATAGCAGTCTCTGGAGCTTGAAAAAAAGTGATTGGACTTCTTTAAGTTTCTCATCCAAAAGGCTTCTTCAGTTCTCAAGCCAAAAGGTGGAGAGACCTGAGTATTTATGTCCCAGTGGGCGTAGTGCCCTGGAGGTGGTTGTGACCCACTATTGTTCATGTGCATAATCACATGTCTGAAGGTCTTAAAGAAGGCATGGGTCATTACAATCAGTGGTGTTGGGTGAAATCAATGTGAGACTTGGCCTCATTCTATCAAGTTATCTATTGAGGTCACCTGAAGGAAGGTGTGAATGTGGGTTGAGCTGCCTGGGAAGGAAGCTCAGGACAGCATTGTAGACCGGGGAAGTTGGTGACGTAATCCACCTCCTCTGTTCAGTGATGGTTGTTCACAGTGGACATAGATGGCTTCTTTAACTCCTCTTTCAAACCATCTGTCTTCCCGGTCCAAAATGTGAACACTGGCATCCTCGAAAGAATTTCCTTTAGCCTTTACATGCAAATATACAGCTGAGTCTCGTCCTGTCAAGGTGGCTCTTCTATGTTGTGCCATGCGTTTGTGAAGAGTTTGGTTTCTCCAATATAGAAATCCAAGCATGCTTCACTCCACTGGCACAGCATCTCTTGTGTTTGGGGGTTTTGTCCTTGGGATGGACCAGTTTTGCCTTAGTGTGACTAGGTTTTGAAGTATACCGGGATGTCACGCTTGGAGAAAATTCTTCTGAGTTTCTCTGACAATCCTGCCACATGAGGGATGACAATGTTGTTCCGCTTGTCATTCTTATTCTCCCTAGTTTGTGTCTGACCCCAGGTGGGATACATGTTTTAAGGGCTTTCTTTACATGTGTGTGTTCCTTTTGTTTCCCTTCTGCCTTAGAGGGAATGTGTTCTGCCCGGTGTTGCAGGGTCCTAATCATCCCAAGTTTGTCTTCCAGTGCGTGGTGGGAGTCAAAGAGTAGGTATTGGTCTGTGTGTGTATACTTCCAGTAAACACACATAGACCAGTGAAGGCTTCTACTTCTTGGGTTTTGATTTTGACCCAGGTGTCATCCACATATCTCTAGCAGTGGCTAGGTGCCATCCCTTTGAAAGATCCAAGAGCTTTAGTTTTCACTTCCTCCATGTAAAGGTTGGCTACAATGGGTGACACTGGGGAGCCCAAGGCGCATCCATGCTTTTTGTCTTCAGAAACAGTTGTTGTAATTGAATATGTTGTAGTAAAGCAGAGGTCTAACAGTACAGAAATCTGATCTGGGGTAAAGCTGGTTCTGTTTTGTAAGGAGTTGTCCTTCTGTAGTTGTTCTCTGATGGTCTCCACTGCCTCAGTTGTAGGTATGCAAGTGAAAAGTGAAACCACATCGAAGGGCACAGTGGTTTCATCCGGATTCAGTGCAAGATTTACGGACTTTGTTGGTAAAATCTGTGGAATTTACAATGTGATGGGGTGTGTTGCCTACAAGCGAAGCCAAGATGGTGATGAGGTGCTTGGAAATGTTGTAGATAGCTGAGTTTTTACTGCTGATGATGGGTCTGAGTGGCACCTCTTCTTTGTGAATATTTGGAAGTCCATAAATGCTTTGAGTAGCTTCTGCAGGGCAAAGATGGTAGTAAGTAGGGCAATGGGGTGTCGTCTTAAGACCTCACAAGTATTGTTGTCACTGAGGAGTGTAGTAATTTTGGCGTGGTAATCAGTGGAATTCAGAACAATATTGCACCTCCCTTTGTCGGCTGGTAGTATGGTGATGTTTTGATCCTTACTCAGGGCTGTGATGGCCTTCTTTTCTTGAATAATGAGGTTGGATGGAGGAATTCCTGCACTGGAGAGGGTAGCTGAAACTTTCATCCTGATTTGCTCTGCTTCAGGTTGTGTTAGTTTATTTCTTACTGCTGTTTCTGTGGCCGTGATGAGATCCACTATGGGAAGCTGTTGTGGAGATATGGCAAAATTGAGCCCTTTAGCTAGCATATATGTAGTGAGAGTAGGGAGCATGTGGAGGTGTGCTCTGGAGAGAAGAGGAATGAAAGTCAGTTGAAGGAAGACAGAATACGTGTGTGAGAATGAGAGGGAGACAGGCGTAACAGTCAAACTGCAGAAGAGCAGAGGTAGATGAGGTAAATACGAGCTTGATATGGGGTCAACCACCCACAGCAAGACAGTGCGGAAGAGAGATGAAGAAGAGAGTGCAGGCAGGGTGGAGTGGGTGGAGACAAGTGTCATGGGTGATTTGTGACAGAAGAACAGTAGCAAGCATGAAAGGGAAGGTTTACAAGATGGTAGTGAGACCTGCTCTGATGTATGATTTGGAGATGGAGGCACTGACAAAGAGACAGGAGGCTGAGATGGAGGTGGCAGAGATGAAGATGTAAAATTTTCATTGGGAGTGACCAGAATGGAAAAGATGAGAAATGAGTACATCAGAAGGACAGCTCAGGTCGAGTGGTTTGGAGACAAAGTTAGAGAGATAAGGCTGAGATGGTTTGGAAATGTGGAGGAGGAGGAGGAATAATGGATATACTGGACAAAGGCTGTTGAAGATGGAGGTACCAGGTAGGAGGAAAAAGAGGAAGACCCTCAGAGAAGATTCATGGACGTAGTGAAGGACATGTAGAGGGCTGGTGTAACAGAAGATGCTAGGGATAGGGTGAGATGGAGGCCAAAAAAATTGTAGCTTTCTGTTAAATAAGGTCACAAAGTTACTGCTTTTACTGTCTGTTAACTGATCATAATGGGGCAGAAAAGTACACAGTGGCATACATGCAGGAGCCCATTCTCGGTGTTTTACTGTGCAGCAAAATTGCTGTATTTCTTCTGTTTATCATGGTGAGTGTTTCTGCAGTCACAATGATAAACAAACAAAAAATGAACTAGATGGACCCATGAGTACTTATTAAAACAATTTAAGAATGCTGAGTACAGGAGGAGGGTATGATTGTGACACTTGTAATGACTTCAATGAATGCTCAGTTTGTCCATGATCAGCGTTCAGGTTTTCTAACGGCTTACATCTTTCTGATCCTCTAATTAGATGCAGCTCTGTTGTTTAACCAGAACAAAAAGGTGATGGGTGGTGGTTGGAGGTGTAAACAAAGAGCGGAAATGAGCACAAGTGAAAGTAGCTTGTGCAGCGAGTACTCTGACCGCAAACGTTTTATAATTCAGTCCTTTTTGTGATAATCTGTTTATAGGTTGATATATAAGGACTTGCTAAAGTCCTCAAAACCACCTTTGTGGTAGTTCTTGCTACAGTCTCCGCGATTATATTTGACTGTGAAGCCGCGTGCATGTACACAGATTCACAAGATAACATAATACAGTTTGCACCATGGCAGCTTTCTGGATGCCATTTTATTCACTCAGCAGTACCTTCAATAAGACAGCCCCCCCCTGTACAGTTTGAGGCTAGGCACTCACGTCAGCACTCAGGATAGGCATGGCTTGTAGGATAGGCATGTGGTTATCAGAGAACAGGGGTTACAAGATATGTAACCTAATGTTTTTGTCATCATTTAAGAATGTCTTCATTCAGTTTGAAGACTTTTATCATAGTAATTATCAGGATAATATCATATACAAAGGCAGTGTTGCAGAGATTAGAGGTTTATTAAATTTTGTACTGGCCTGTTCGGATCACTGTTTAGCCAAACAGACATGGGGCTAAGTAATGAGGCCATGTGGGGAGGTATGTGGCACAAGAGACTGTTCCCATGTGGAGAGGGTTCAAAGGGCTCAGCCCTGGCAAAAAGGGCCCTGCGGCAACAAGCTAGTGCTGCCATAATTGAGAAAAAGCCATGTAAAACTGTCCAAGGGAGGCCAAGGACGGCTTAATTATGTTGTGAAATTTAATTAGCCAACTGTTGTGTATGTGCGTGTGCGCGAGCTTCTGCTTTTAACAGAGTGACCTTGATGCAATGGAGCTTTTGCGTCTCTTTTATTGTCTATTATGAGAAAACGTGGCAGAGTTGTGGTTTCACTCCCCGTGGTTAAAATGGGTGGATATGAAATGCTTGTGCTGTCAGAAGGCATTATTCTGAAAGCAATCGATGGCAGCTTATGATTTAAATCATTCAGCAGAGGCAGGTAGTGCAGACGTGCATTTGTGTTCCTCGCGTGTCCACTTTTCCTGAACATAACGGGTCTTCCAGTTATCTCTGCTTCTCCTGCAGTAAATGAGCCGATAATAGATGTCACACAGGCAGATGGTTTTCAGGGTGTCACAGGTGATTTTCACGCTGTTGTTGTGCAACACATCCAGTTTGCTTAGCTCACTAAAGGGATAAATGCTTGACCTCAGCATTGTGCCTGTTTTTTTTACACGTGTGCAGCACTGATCGCCTGTATTCCCTAATACTACTAATAAAGTAAACATCTACCTTTCATTTTTATTAAACTGTCTTATAATTAGTCACCGTGAGAGCCCCGTGAGGAGTTAGCAAACTAAAGAAACGCTGTTTGATATTGGGTAGAAAACCCGAAATGGAATTGGTTTCAAAGTCGAACGCAACAGCAACAGTGTGGGAGCACGAACCGCTGAACTTTTGCGAGCCGGTATGTTGCTTTCGTCATAAAACGGTAGCAACAATACAACCAACTTTCACCTGCACCTA
>JAVDPK010002415.1:292687-310003 GCA_034780415.1 Cichlasoma orientale | reverse complement strand
ACAATATTATCGTTAATCGCAATAATTTCTGAGACAATTAATCGATTAGCAAAATTTGTTATCGTGACAGGCCTAATGATATGCAGGCAAGTAAAATTATTATTATTCCCTCTTTTTATTGGGTGTGAGGTCATCATTGTTCGTTGACTCCCCCCCTTTTTTTTTTATTCCTAGTTGGATCATTTTGAGTAGGTGTGGCAGGTTTGAAGAGGCCTTATGTAGCTGTTTTTTCCTGCATTTATTTATTATATTGAACCACTTCACTTCACAGCATTCATATTGTGATATTTGCACCTTTGTGATATTTTTCTGTTATGTCACAATGTTATAAAGGAGAAGACATCCAAATTAGTAAACAGTAGCAAGTGATACGAATCCTTTTACTTTGAGTATTAGCAATCTGATACCAGTGTTACATTTATAAGCTGTAATCCTTAGTTTGGGGGCAAGACTGAAAATCACTGTTTTACATGTAAGGTGTCAGTGACACAGGCCTACAGACCGGTTGGCAACCTCTTAGCAAACACAGGTTGCTAGAATAAAATGCGAATTCCTCGATTAGTTGGCGCGTTTGCTAGAGATTGCTGGCAGTTGCTAGGCGAAATTGGTGGCAAAGAGGTATACCGTTCTGCAACAGAAACCTTCTTGTGATTGCTTTGGTCGCTAGCAGATTACTAGTGATTGGCCACAGTTTGCATGGAGGACAGTGACTTCTCTGCAAACGCTTGCCATCTACTTAAGTGGTGGTGGTGAAACTGAGGAGTGCAATGGAAACTGGAAACACAGTTCAGCTTCAAAATAAAAGTGGAACCTTTTGAATTGTGTAGGTTTCAGTGGTAAACCACAGCTTTTACTTTGAAGGCGAACCTTCTGCTTTGGCAGTTTGTGTTGTGCTTTTCAAGTTTTACCACTGCCTGGCAAAGATGTTTTTGGTGCAGCACCGTCTTTGTGATTAATGTCACCTTGAAGTGACAGCCTGAATATGTATTCCCCAAACCTAACTGATTTGGTTGACAATGTTTTTCTTGTTGGCGTGTCTTTCTCATTCATTCTTGCTCCTGTTATAGCCGCTGCAGCTCTTGTTGGGAAGCTTTTTATCCCTCAGCCTAAAAAGGCGAATGGGGGTATTGTCACCTCGCTGAGTGGACGGACGGCCAAGTTTCAACTTTGTGAATGTGAGAACTCTCCAACGATCTGACCTAAGATGGTCAAATTCACACCAAAAATGCATCTTCTAAAAATCTTGGACAAGTTAGAATCTCAGCGACCTTGATCTTAAGGTCAGAGGTCAAGTTTTTCTGAAAATCTTGTGAATGCGATAAGTCAAGTACAATGTGAGCTAGGATGTTCAAATTGATGCCATTGATGCATCGACTAAAAATCTCACACAACTTAGTTCTTACCATACTAATGCCAGTCACAGAAAGCAACAGTATTTTAAGTGGATTATATTTATTATGATCTTAGCATTTCTTACTCTTTATTCTTACTTAGCTATTTGCAAGTCACTAAGACTCATATGTGCCCCATTAAGATCTATTGAGACATGATAATTATGTGCTCTAGAGCATGTGCTTCCAGGGGAATTGTGCTACCTAAACATCTACTGCCAGGAGGCTGAGGGGTAGTACTGGCGTCTGATAGTATTTTATTTAATTACTGCAATACCATAACATTTTATCATTAGTTTATTTCTGATTTTACTTTACTTATATTCATTACGTTACATTTTATTTTACAAGACTACAAAAGCAACCGGGTGGGGATACAAATCCCTTTGGGGTTGCATCAGGAAGGGCATCTGTGCGCATTTGTGCATCCCTGTTTGATAGAGCTGCTTCATACAGCAGCGACCACACAATACGAAGTTTGGGTTACCAAACTTTGCAGAGTCATTTGACCTGAGAGCGAATAAATGCTGATTTTACCCTTTCTCACTGAAGACAAACCCAGATGCTCGTGGGTGTTTTTTTTTTTTCTGTTGTCGTGTTTCTTTTTTAAACTAACTGAGGAGGGTTTAATAAGATGGGATAAAAAGAAAAGCTTACAAAAATGTAAAAGGTTAAAATTAAATTCTGAGCTAACAGGGCGTCAGAATCTAACAATCCCAGATGCAACTGACTTTAATCTTTAGTTAGAAAGCCCAGCACTGACTGACATAATCCTGTGATATTAACAGGGAAATGTGAGTTATGGGGTGTGCTCGAATGTGCCGTGACTTCAGATGTAGTTGTTGTTTTCTCTGGCAGGGAATGACCCGAGCAATACGGCCTCATGGTGAGATTTTCTTGCATGTGGATGATGTTTATGATGATGAATTTTCCTTGTGCGAAGCCGTATTTTGGAGGGGTGTGATGGTGAATCAACTCAGGGGTCACACTTGTGGAGCTTTGCATTGAATAGCTTTTGTAGTACTCCTGTAAATGTAACCCGCTGGCGGGAGATGTTTTTTATTATTAATACTGGTCATTATTTTAAATCCCTGGTGCTTTGGTTGCTAAACTCCAAGCATTAATCTGTGAAAGTGCAAGAAAGTGAGATGTATAGCCTGCTGTAACAGCAATTCAGCCTAATTTTCGTGTGAATAATTTGTAATAATAAACAGCCTGTAATTGCTCAAAAGCTCTCTTTCATCAGTCCGCAGTGTTGAACTAATGATGGATGCCGTATTCAGGTTAAACACTGTATTATGAGCACATGTGCTTTATGGAGAATGAATTATTGAACAAATACTTGTTGTTCTTGCACTGTAACCTCTTCAGGTTTAGTCCAACATTAAAAGAAACATTTAAAGATTGAAAGTGTTTTTGCCGTCTTTTGATATGAATGTTTACAGTGTCTTTTAAAGAAGGAAACCACTTCAGATGTGCTAAAAGGATCCTCTTTCCTCAGGCGCTGGACCAGGACCGGACCTCCCTGCAGAAGGTGAAGAAATCGGTGAAGGCCATCTACAATTCAGGTCAAGGTGAGATTGTCTGTTTCTCGATTCACCTGTGCTTTGGCCAATGTTTGGGTACAGTCTCACAGCTCAAATATCTTTAATAAGAATAAGAGTTACTCTTTTTGTGTGCGTGCCCGGAGCACAGCCTTGTGTGGGACAGAATGCGTTTGATGTGTGCATCTGGGCCGTCCCAGAAACCGACACCTGAGTTTGTTTAGTTTGTTGCTGTGACATGGATCCTCAGTAATTTTCCACTGAATGCTTGCGAGAGCCTCCTCCTCCCTGTAAAATGACAGTTTGTGATGCTTGACCCACAAAAAAGAAAAAAAGTTTTTGTTCTCCACAGAAAAGAGACAGTTAACCTTTGTGCCATTGTGGCTCTTTAGGAGAAACTCCTGAAACAGCTGGATTAACTAGAAGTCAGCTGTTTCGTGAGTTTTTAGTTTCCTTTGCTGCATGCAGCGTTGAGTTAACGTAACAAAATACTTGCTGCGATCACAGAATAGAGAAAGGAGCACGCACATGCACAGCCCCGCAGATACTTTACTGAGTCAAGGTTAAAAGAACCTGTGACTTCATTGCCGACGCCGCTGTTGTTCTAGCAACAGTTTTATCAGTTTGTCCTGCAGCCACACAAACTAGCATTGTTTTAACCTTTGAGTGTGCTGAAAATGTTTCCTGCTATGAATTTGTCAGTCTGCTTCTCCTGCTGCTTTTAAACAGCACCATTGGTGTAGTCAGGAATGTGGAAAGTTGTATTTAGAAATATATGTATGTTTTTATCATCATAGGCTTTGATTTCATTATTTCCCACCTCTTATCACTGGAGTGTCGTGTTTTGCATTGAACTGTGGCAAACAGAGCAACAGGAGCAAGATTTACAGCTGCAGAAGCCTTGAGGCTAATCCTAACCCTCGTTTTTTAATTTAATTTTTTTTTTTTTTGCTTAAAATGGTTTAAAATCATGATTAATCACATCAGAGTATTTTAGAATATTTGTCGTAGATCTGACAGTCTATGATTTCTGACAGTCTATGATTTGAACCAAAAAAAACGTGAGCACATAAGACCGGTTTTAATGAGTGTGCACTGGCAGCCCGTTAGTTTTAGAATTGATTTTTAGGATTTTATTTCTTACTTTTTAAAGCCTTTATGGCACCAGAATCCATATTGTAACTGCTGCCCCCACAGGGGCCAGTGGGACACCTGAGATCCTCACGCAGGAGCCTGAGGACAGTTTCCCTCATAATTAAAAAAACAAAAGGGAACCAAACGTCTGCTGTTAGGGGGGATCCTCACATGTGGAGCAGCCTGAGCGAGAAACTCTATCTTGCTTTGTCACCATCTTCTTTTAAACCACTGTGAAATACTTATTTATATCATAGGCTCTTCTTATGAGTGTTTATACATCTTTCGTATTTTTAACCTAACCCATTTTATTTTTACACCTTTAAAAATGTTAAGGTTATTTTTAAATATATGGTTAACTATGAAGTCAGACTGTACAAAATACAAAATGTCCTCAGTAGCTACAGGACTGTTTGAACTTTGAGTTTCCACCATGCCGAACGTCCAGACTGTGGGGGGAAATTGCTGTGGGGAATAAGCTCTGCAGGTTTCTGGTCTCACCTGACCTCCCTGCCAGGTCTCCTCTCTAGATTTGGCAACAGTCTAAACACGTCCCCCCTCCACCTCCTCTCCCACGTAATGACAGTGACAGATGGACTGTGCTCTTGGACTGACGGCTCCCAGGGAGTTTCACAGACCCTGAGAACAACACATCTTGTTATATTGACATTAACTGTGTATAAAGATGACTCTTCAAAATGTTTAAAGCAAAGTTTCTCTGGAATCAATAGTCACGGGCCAAGGTCACATGTGTCTTATTTTATTGGTTCTGTTGCTCCTCTGTTGAAGGAACTTTCCACCGCAGGAAATATTGTTGAATATTTCTGCCACATTTGTGTTATTAGGATAATCCCTAGGAAAGATTTACACTTGTGTTTGTTTCAGGTGTGTGTCTGTGTTACCTTTGAGAGCAAAAAAAAAAAAGATACTTGACCAAAATTCATTCTCTGTCCACTTTCTTTCTCACTTTCTTTAATATAAGCTATTGGTGCCTCTTTTTTTTTCTGTGAATCTATTAAAGTAGCTTTGCATGATTAATGGATCAAAATAATCCTTATTTTTCTTATACCGTGTCTTGGTGCAGCCCCTTAGTTTATCCACTGTCTGAAACAAGCTCCTCTCCCTCTATGCTATACAGCCAAACTGGGGAAAATGGTGGTTTGAGGCCCTGGCATGACCACAAATTATTGTGGGTGTGTGCACTGAACTTATGATAATGTTGCGTTTGAAATGGTTGCTTCGAAGAGGGGGCCCGGGTCACATGAACTACGTAAGACTGAGTCAGTCTGCTGTCACTTTGAGATTAAATAGGGTCAGTCCAGCCAGAACCTCATAGATTTGAATCAGTAATTCCTCCAGAAATAGTTACATAGTTGCTGCTGGATGGCAATTTAACTGCAAAATGATGTAGTGCTTTGCTTTTATATAGGGATACAACCAGTTGGCAACTGGTTGCAAAGAGACGAGTAGCAGACAGATTGCACTCATCTGCGCAGACTGACTTTGATTGCAATGTGTTGCCAAACTGTCTGCGTTTATAAATTAGATGGCAGTTAGACTAGTGAAGGTTTACAGTTGTCTGAGAGTGATTGTAGTCAGTCTAAGTCAAATCACGATTCTCTGGAGACTGATTGGCTCCCAGCAGGTGACCTGTGCAGTCGCCTTGCGATCGAAAACGGTTGCCCAGAGGTTGAGGGTGTTGCACGCTCACCTTCTAGGCAACCAGTTGGTTGCTGCAACTATTTTCAAGCTGAGTAAGAAAAGACTCAATGCAATAATTTTGCAACTGCCAATTTTTTTTCTTTCCTTAGTCGCGAGGAGGTTGCCGTTTTATGTTTACTCTAACGTGACGGAGCCCTTAAGCCAACTTTCTTCTGATTGGCTGCCCATTGCGTACAGAATGTTTGAACAGCAGGTGGGTTGGGCTTCTCTGCTCAGAGTCAGAGCTGTATGCTTGAGATGACCATATTAGGGATTTCACCTCTCGTTTTGGTCATTAAGAGCTAAAAGTAGAAGGATGTGTCTGGAATGGAGCACCTGAGGCAGTCTGAAGCCCGAGCTTTTAGATCCCAGGGATTACTTGAACATATGGTGACTTTATTATTTAAAACTTAATGTGAGCATCCAAATTAAGTTGTATCATACACTCCCCATAATGCAAACTAGCCGCTCTCCTCTCAGTAGGTTGTAGAGTTCATTTTAGCTGATTTCTTTCATCTTTCTAAGAAACCTGTAAAAGCCTCGTTAGATTTTCTCTATAGCATTTGTTATTGAGGTCACAGCTGTACTTAGAGTCACTAACAAAATACAGGGAACAGAGAACAATTTAGGGGTTAAATTTTGTGTACCAACCCTTACATGCAATGGTTTTCATACCACACTTTGAAAACTATTAAATATGTTGTTATGCAAAAGCTTGAAAAGTCCTGAAAATGGCAGTCTGATGGCTGAGTAGTTGGGATGCATATGATGTGATTGCTCTCTGGATTGGTTCCCCAACTTTCTATTGAGTGTTCTATTGATCTACTGCAACTCTCTAATAAAAGAGAGACTTCAAGAAGTCCTTAATGTGTTTTAATCTTTTTGAAACAGGACATAAGAGGTTTCACTTCTTTTTTTCCCTTTAAAATAAGCCATACTTCTCAAATATTTAATTTCTAAACAGAAGGAGCTTTTAAGGAACTTTGTCCAGCCTAAACACCCTAAAACTGATTAAAAAAACATATATAAGACAGTACCGGATCACTGTCTGCGCACCTGCAGGAAGACACCAGCAGTATTTCCTGCCAGGACGTCCTTAAAAGTGAATTGAGAAAAACTGACCACAGTTTTTGGCCTTTCTTTACACAGACCACGTCCAGAATGAAGAAAATTACGCCCAAGCTCTGGACAAGTTTGGCAGCAACTTCATCAGCCGGGACAACCCCGACCTGGGAACAGCCTTCGTCAAGTTCTCTTCCCTCACCAAGGAGCTGTCTGCCCTCCTGAAGAACCTGGTGAGTCCAGCATGTCAACACTCAAAGTGTCATTAAAGTAAATGGCTTAGAGAGCCTTTACCGCTGGCCGTGTCTTCACAAGGATAGAAAGAGGAATCCTTTTGATACACGGCTTACTTTTCCTGTCTTCGCTTGGATAAGTGGTTTAAGACTTGAGGTTAGGGCTCAGATTAGGATTAAATTAGGTTAAAGGTAGAGTGTGGAGAAAGCAGGAAGGTTTAGTTGAAGCATTTAACACCAGAGCTGTGTGTCTGCACGGGTTCCAGCTGAATAATACATGTTCATCAATCTCTACTCTTGTATAAAATTCGCCTATGCAGTCAAAACCATAATCACGATCAGACAGTATAGCTGACTGCGACTTTATCCACCTCAGGGCCTTGTGTTTTTATTTATTTTTTCCTTTCCAGACGGGCTCTTATCTGCCTGCCGTGGATTTCCCCTGACGTTTCAGTTGAATAATGCGTCCCGTTTGAATCCTCTGCGAGTGATTGTTGTTGGAAGGAGAGCCAGACCCCGCTCCCGCTCTCTTTCACGCTCTCTCTCTTCCTGTGCGGCTGACAGCGAGATTAGACTCCATAAATACACTTGGCAGCACCAGGAACAACTGCATGCGTGTTTGTGTATGTGTGTGTCCATGTGGAAACCACCTTAAATCACTCACCTGTCTGAGCTGCCTGCATACTGAAACTGAAATTATCTGCGTCCGCTCCCGTCTCCGTATGCCTCTCGCCGTTTTCATTTTGAGTATTTCATTGAGTGCATTTTTCAGACTTCAATAACGGTGCCCTGAGGGCAGCTGGTATATGCGTGTACTACAAATGAGTATTGACGAGTAGCGCTCGCCCTAGATGTCCTGCATGTGTCATCAACTGAAATTTTAAGGATTTTGCGAACAGATAAACCAGCTTTCCTGTATCATCGTCTCTGTTTTCCTTCTGAGAAGACAGTGACAGTTTCCAGGACGGCTGTTAGAGCGCATCGGCAGCCGGCCAGCGAAAGATTGATTCTGACATTAGCCATATGCAAGACAGGCACTTAAGAAGCACATTAGCGCCCATTAAGCATTGTTTACTTCCTTGACCGCTGCAGTGTGTCGGCGTGGACTTGGCTAACAACAACAGGGACTTAAATGCTTAGCAGTGTTGTGAATGACCTTGCTGATCCTAATGGTTAGAGCTGCTGAGCCTAGCCATGGCAACCCGAGCTGCTGCAAACGTCTTTTTTTTTTTTGTTTTTATTAGACTAACTTGCATGTGTGCTGTTTTTTGGCAGGAGTTTTCCTATTGTGTTTGCTCATTTCTTCGGTCAGCTGCAGCAGGAATGTGTTGATAAAGTGCAGTGAAGGTTAAAAAACAAGGCTGGGGCTGTTTTTTTTCCTTTTTTCTTTCATTTTTTTCCCTCTCTCTTAAATCCAAAGATCCTCACTGAAGATGTAATGCTTTAAAGCTGCGATAATCAGCGATTTCATATTGATGAGGTCAAAGGCCGTTGTGTGAAGTGGGAGGGGTGGTTTGTATTTGTCTGTAGGAGTGTTTTAGCATCTTTCAGCTCAAATTTTTTTAGTCTCACGGCCCACACTTTGGTTTCATGCTCACTACTTTCATCAAGATTCTTTATCAATTTGCTTATAAATCCCAGATTTTTCTTGTTCTTCTGCATGAGGGGGAAAAATAGGCCTGCCCGTGTTTTTAGCTTTCAGTGAACATAAAGAAGGCTTGTAAGTGACTCAGGTGTGCAAAAACTCCAGTGCCGTGTTAGATGCAACTAATCCTGCTTTACCGAGCGAATTGGAACTGGTTGTCAGTTCCCATTATAGTCTAGCCCCCAGTATAGTTGTATTAAACACTCCATGACCCAGTTGGTGAGCAGACCCAGTTGGTGAGCAGACAAAGTTGGTGATTTGCAGCTTTTGGCAGGTAAACTGCGCAGTGCTAACTGGAATAGCGACGCCCAAAAGCTGATCTAAAAGGGGAATAAATATCGGATGTTTTTGCGCACAAGCGATGGCTGCACGTCTCAGCTTTGGACTGAGCTGCAACTGATTGAGTGATCACCTCCTGTGGGCTCTCTTCAGTATGGAATCCAGAAGTAACCAGCATGGCTGATTGCTTTCAAACATTCTCGTATGTTACAAAAAAAGTCCAGCGAAATATGTTTCTGAAAATGTTTCTGGTGATGAATAAGTTGGAGTCTGACGACGAATAGATTCAAAGTTTGTCATGAGTGTCACCTCAAATGTTTCTATATCAGATGTCATTTATTTGCATAAAATAATCTAGACTTTATGCTTTTATATGCTTTATGCAAATGTCCCGTCTCTGGAAATGCAGCCCCACAATACCAGAATGCACTGCATGGCTGGCTACATAGACCGTGAATGGGAAGCATGGAGGTGACAGATGCCGTGGACACATTAACACCCACCAGGCAGATGTGTCTAAACATTAATGTTGGTGGTGTGGTCTGTGTAATATGTACAGCCAGACTGTTACTCGTTTATTTTTTGGAGTTTTTTGGGCTGATGTTGATACTGATTTTTATGTCCCGCCATCTGCACAGCTGTGATGCTGCTCTGCTACAAGTGCTGAGAGTATTTGAAATAATGGAGTGGAGCTCTTGCTTTCTGTGCTTACAAAACCTTATAAACATCACACACAGGCCAAACAGTACTATAGCATGGGCATGCAATACTATAAAGAGTATATGAGTTGGTGTGTAATAATATGACTCACCCTAAAAGTACCCCCCACCCCCCCCCCCCATAGTTTTTAGTGTTACTGAAGAAGTAATCGGGGATTTTAGCAGGGCCCATTTTCAGCTCAGGGTTATGATGAGTAAACATTTGATTCTCTTGTGACTTAAGGTTAAGTAGCACGATCGTAACCTACGGTGTATTTATGGTTTAAAAAAACAAAACAAAAAAAACTATAACTCACCATGCACATGAGTAAGGAACATTTCACCCAGTGTTTTAATACTTTTGGACAGATCTATGGCACAGAGCAGTGAGTTATATCGAGCTTTGGCTGCACAGACAATGCTTGTTTGTAATATAATTTTATTGTTGGTTCTTTTTGTGGTTTTACTTGGCAGTCCCTTTAACGTCTGCCTCTGACAGTATGGTACGATAGACGAACTGTATTTTCTCTCCTCGTTATAAATCTGCGTCCATCCTCCCCCCCCCCCCCTCCTCCTCTTGTCTCTTTCAGCTCCAGAGCCTCAGCCACAATGTGATCTTCACCCTGGACTCGCTGCTGAAGGGTGATCTGAAAGGTGTGAAAGGGGTAAGATTTACTCTAAAACCATTTCTCTTCCTCCTCCTCCTTTTTTTTTTCTTCTTTCTCTGTCTTGAGTCTTCCGGGCCCTCTAATTGTAGATCTGGGGGGGGGGGGGGGGCACATCTCTCTATCCATTTCAACTTGTGTGCCTGTGAGTAAGAGGGGGGAGTTTAGAGAAGCACTTTCTTTTTAAAACGATCACACTGTAAATCTCCCAGAAGTAAACACTGCTTTTGTGGTGCGTTTAAGAGGAATAACTGGGCCATGAACTCTTGATGTTTAAGGTACAAGGAGGGGCGTGGGTGAGGCCATAAATCGCGGGTGTAGCGACGCATTTGCTGGGCCTCAAGCAGCGATCCAACTCTTCAAATAACTCCGTCCCTCCTGTGACCTCTTTGTAGTTTGCTGATTCTTGTTCTTCTGTGTTTCTGCAGGACATAAAGAAGCCCTTTGACAAAGCGTGGAAGGACTACGAAGCCAAGTTGTAAGTGGATAACTCAAGTGTGCTGTTGTATTTGCACTGTTTATCATTATGAATCAATCTTTACTGATATTGCAGCAATATTGCTGGGGCCCTTAATGAGTATCATAGAATTTACTGCACACAAACCTAATGTGAACTAAAGATAAATGTCACTAGGAGAAATGCAGCCACGTAATGACTCGTCCTTTGTTTTGTGTTAGTACAAAAATAGAGAAGGAGAAGCGAGAGCATGCCAAGCAGCACGGGATGATCCGCACCGAGATCACTGGGGCTGAAATCGCAGAGGAAATGGAGAAGGAACGGCGTCTCTTTCAGCTCCAGATGTGTGAGGTAAGCCTTTATTTACCCAAATCCAGGCGCTCAAGGTAGGTTTGAACAAGTAAACAAATAAAAGTTGAATTTTAGTGAAATAAAGGCAGCAACAAACTGTTTATTGAGATTTCCAAAAACAATTATTCATTCAACTTCATTCAGTTCACATTTTTCCTCTGGTTGGCTACATCCTACCAGTAGAGCCCATCCACAGTTTGAGAACCACTATATTATGGTGTGTTCACATCAAACACAGGGTTTAGCCGAATAGCTGCTCCCAGCGGCCAGCGGGACGAGGAGGAGCACAACCGAGACCTGGAATTAAGTTACAGAAACATATTTTCCAAAATTACCATGAAATCCTTTTTTTTCTTCTGCCGCTATATAAAAGCAAAGTTCAACCACAGAGCTCAAACGGGGTTGGTAAGCTTGTTCATCAGCGGCGTCAGGAGAATCCACAGCTTGTGGGGGAGAATCCCAGCTGATGGGTTTTGCAACATAGGGTAAAGCTTTTTTTTTTTTTTGCTGAAGTTCAAATATTTTAACCACCACATGCCACAGACTGTAGGTAATCACGTTGCACGAAAACTTTACGTTAGAGTTGTGTCAACGCGGGAATACCCGCAGATACCATGAAGGTTAAAAATACAACATCCAAGCAAACAAACTGAAAACAGAATGGAACAACTCATTGTGACTGAACATGCAACACATCTACAATAACATCCATAAACGCTACTTATGGAAACAGCCCCTTGTCAACACTACAGTACAAGCTCAACATGTCGTGTACAGCCGGTGGTGTTGGGGATTTTGATTAAATTGATCAGATTTTGATCCACTATCTGG
The DNA here is from genome assembly GCA_034780415.1 of Cichlasoma orientale. Classification (NCBI taxonomy): domain Eukaryota; kingdom Metazoa; phylum Chordata; class Actinopteri; order Cichliformes; family Cichlidae; genus Cichlasoma; species Cichlasoma orientale. Next base: position 298,012 of record JAVDPK010002415.1, on the reverse strand, counting down.
GAGGCATCTGAATGGCAATAGCTTCATTTTCCAGCGTGACAATGATCCGAAACACACTGCCAGTGCAGTTAAAGCATACCAGGATAGAAAAACACACAATGAAACATTGTCAGTCATAGATTGGCCTCCCAAGAGCTGGAACATTATTGAAGCATCTTAACGAAACAAAAGGCTGCCGACATCCAAAGAAGAGCTTTGAATGTCATTCAGGAGGCCTGGAGAACTATTCCTGAAGAATACTTAAAGAAATCACAAGAAAGCTGCCTGAGAGAGTTCAGGCTGTGCTGAAGAATAAATATGGTCATACAAAATATTACCTTTCAAGCTCATTAGAATCGTGCAAACTCTTCTTTCCCCTTTTATACTGTATTTCCATGTGTGTTTGCATGTTTCAATAAATAGATTTTTGCACAGTACTGTACATTACCTGACAGGCCACTGCATTGGCCAGTTGATAGTCAGGATCCCTTGAGTTTCTTCTCATTAATGGTGCATTTAAGCAGAATTTTAAGTAGCAATCTCTCTGTGTTGATTTGAGTGATCAAAGCTGTAATGTGCTGCAACATGTGTAGGATTCCAGTTGCACTAAAAGATACAGCTGGACCTACAATAATGCAAGAGAAAGGCATGCATTTTCTGTCTTTGTCAGCACCGGAGCTGAACTGGTTGTTACGGTGATTGCATGTCAGAGGATATGATTTAGAAGAAAAAAAGTTGATGACACAAGTTAGATATTTGAGCTCTTACTAAACAATCAAACGTTTGTCTTTTAAGTGCTTTCAGATGTTCATCTGGTGCCGTGAACATCTTTGCTGTTAAACATGTTGTAACTCTGTTTGATATTAGTGCACAAAGACTGAACTTAAAGAAATCTGACAGCCAGAATTAAGTGTAAAACAATTGCGAGCTCCTTATGTGCCCATGAGAATCAGAACAAACTGTTAGAGCTCACTCTGCTCTGCCAAAAACGTCTCTAGTGGTGGGTGGTGACGCCTACGCTACGTTCACTGTTTTATCCTGGTAGGATTTTTTACATAATGGACCAATGGCTGGTGCACTGCTGTTGGCTGTGTGAATTATTCACTACAAAACTCACTGCAGTTCTTTTGTGCCCTGCCATGCTCATCTGCCCCCTTTTCACTGTGGCTCTCAAGTATTTTCTTGCCTACATTTCCCACCTGTCTTCCAACTTATTCTGTTACAAAGCATGTACTGAATGGCTGATCAAGTCATATTTAATTACCAGTGATGTTTTCCAGTGACTTCTAAAGCTAGACGTGAGCCAACATGAGAATATTAAAAATCTCTGTGAGGCTGAGCTAAATGCTCAAAAGTGGAGATGTTAGAAAATTTTAGAACCTGGTGAAGGCCAGATTCTTTTTGATTATGTCCTGATACATAAAACCTTAAAAGTGTAAGAGGGTGTACTTTACACATGACTGTACATGCTAATATGCTAATGTTTCACAGGTAGTTTCACCAACTCCCTCATTATGCTAACAAGTACTTATATTATAATAGTTTTGGCCCTACTAGTAACAGCTTTTAATGGGCTAATACCAGCTGCTAATCCTCTTGGCTGTTCTGTTCAGTTTTTGGAGATGCTAGCATGCATTTGACTTCAATGTCACTTTGACTTATGCTTTTGTTTTTCATTTCTTAAAAACTTTCTTTTTGGAAACTCAACTTACTAAGGTCCCCTTAAAGTTTATTAACATGCTATTTTGTTAATCGTGTGTGTGTTTCACTGACAACTTCAGCTGCACATAGCCAGCACCTAATGGAGTGAGCTCAACTAATCAAGTTTATTTTCACCTCTGACGTCTTACAATTAAATTCATGCTGTTCTTACACTTAGACATAGCATTGTTATCAGCAGGAGTCATTTGCTCCTTCAATATGCAAATCAAACGTTTGCATGCAGCAGAACGTCTGTAGGACAAACCAAGCTAAAAATAAACCTCGATTAGCTGAGCACTCATCACAATGTGGTGGCTTTGTGCGTTGTTGGACTCATTTGAATGCATAAGAAATTATGTTAAGCACACAAGATTTAAAATGAACACTTTCTGGGACTTTAGAAGCTCACTAGTTTCCTCTCTTTTTAGCTATACAGTATATAGTTATGTGAGATCACCTCACTCAAGTTAATATCACATATTTTTTTATGCATCCAACCATTCTTTTTTTTTTTTTTTTAAGTTCTGCTTTTAGTCTCTTCTGACTTCACACTAAGTTCACCAGATTGTCACAACCATTTCTTCCTGTGCAGCTGCTGGTGGTAAGAGCTGCAGACAGATTCAGCTGAAAATGCTGGTACAAAGGGGAGGTAAAGAGTAAATTTAAAAACTGACAGTTATTAAAACATTGGAATTTGGACTTTGAGATTTTAGTAAGTATTTTTATGCCACTCATCAAATATTTAATGGATTAGATAAGTGGTAAAGTAGATTCAGAATGGAAAGGAAGTGAAAAAGAATTAGTGCAGTCATTAGGTTCAAGGAAGAAATAAAATACTTTGGAAGAGCAAGATTTTTTTTTATTGTTTTTTTAATTAAATTATGGTTGTTTACTTGGATTCCTGAACAGAAAAAAGTTACATAATGTCAAAAAATAAAGTATTAAAAAAAGGAAAGTTGTAGCTTAACAGCTGATAAGTGAAATCAAATCCTCTATATAGCCCTGTAAGAAAAAAGAGCCTTTCATTTATTTCAACCTACAGAGAAACTTTAGATCGTTTTATGATTCTATTATACATGCTTCCCGTAGGCAGTATTATTAGACAGCATTGCATACATGTTCATTACTATGCAGATGATGCCCAGCTTTATCTATCCATGAAGCAAGATGGCACATACCAATTAGTTAAACTGTAAGAATGTTTTAAAGACCCAAAGTCCTGGATGACCGCTAATTTCCCGCTTCTAAATTCAGATAATACTACAGTTGTTGTACTCTGCCCTACAAACCTCTGGCATTACCTTGGCGTCCAGTAACACTGTGAGAAATCTTGGAGTCATTTTTGACCAGGATATGTCCTTCAATGCACATATTAAACAAATATTTAGGACTACTTTCTTGCATTTGGACAATATATCTAAAATTAGAAACATCCTGTCTCAGAGTGATGCTGAAAAGCTAATTCATGCATTTATTACTTCTAGTCTCAACTGTTATAATTCATTATGATCAGGTTGTCATAAAAACTCCCTGAAAAACATTCAGCTGATCCAAAATGTTACAGCAAGAGTACTGACAGGGACGGGGACTCCCATATTGGCTTCTCTTCATTGCGTTCCTATTAAATCCAGAATTGAATTTAAAATCCTCCTTAATCAGGCCCCATCTTATCTTAAAGACCTCATAGTACAATATCACCCCAATAAAGGGTATTTAGTAGAATGGGAGGCAGAGCCTTCAGCGTTCAGGCCCCTTTTCTAGAAACCAGGTCCCAGTTTGGATTCAGGAGACAGACACCCTCTCTCTTTTTAAGATTAGGCTTAAAACTTTCCTTTTTAATCACGCTTCTAGTTAGGGCTGGATCAGGTGACCATGAACCCTCCATTAGTTACGCTGCTGTTCGGGACTTCCCATGATCCACTGATGCACTTGCTTTTTCACTCTATGTATTTATACACCACACTGCATTTAATCATTAGTTATTATTAATCTCTGGCTCTCTTCCACAGTGTCTTTTGTCTTGTCTGCCTCCCCTCACCTCCAACCAATCGTAACAGATGGGTACCCCTCCCTTACCCTGGTCCTGTCTGAGGTTTTTTTCCTGTTAAAATGGAGTTTTTCCTTCCCACTGTCACCAAGCTCATAGGAGGTCATCTGATCGTTGGAGTTTTCTCTGTAATTATTGTAGGGTCTTTACCTTACAATATAAAGCGCTCTGAAGCGACTACAGTTGTGATTTGGCATTATGTAAATACAATTTAATTGAATTATGATCATCTGCAGATTCAACACGGTGCTTCCTTTCACGTTGTGTTTCATACACTACTGCAGAAATGTTTGAACCAGCACTTGAAAGAGATTTATCTTAGCATGATTCCAGAAGACCATCACATTATCCAATTTAGCAGTCCGCCTCCAGTTGATGCTAGATGCCAAAGACGAGTTGTAGCTCCCACATTACATTAGCTCTGACTTCCTCTTTCGCTGGCTTGCTCAGTCCCAGATTTGATTTTAAAATTCTTGAGAGCATTGCGTGTTCGTGCTGATTCATGTTGATTTGCTTTGTCCTCCCATCCCTACAGGACTCCTCTGAGCAGGAAAAAAAATGTCTTTGTGGTTTTGGCCACTTGTTTTTAAACCAGCCTCACTGAAAATGGTAGTTTGATGACTTTGTGGTTTCAAGAATATATTTATGTAAAAAAAAAAAAACAACAAAAATCTGAAAGCTCTATAATGAGAATATAACTGGCTTGCTTCTGTGAATAAATGATCAGTTTCAGTCCAAATATAGCTCAGAGTAGAGGCTGAATGCAGGGACTTTGAAAATTGGACGACCCACTGGCTGCTGATGTGCCTGTGGACTCATTAATATTTATATTCAGAGATGTCAAGCCACTTCAGATAATGTATGCCATGAGCTGGCTGGGCGATGGATTTTTATGTCTTCATCATTGTTTCAGTGTTGTGCAGATATGCTGTAAGATGAGAGATAGACTGCATTTAGGGAGGTTCCTGTTACTGTCTCTCAATTAAAACTGGCTGTTTGGGATTATTTATTTACTTTTGTGTAACTCTTGGGTCAGATTCCTTTATTCACCTTGACTATCTAACCTTCATCAGTGGATGTGATTTATCCATATTCTGAAGCATTTTATAAGTGTACAAAATGCTCTACCAAAAAAAAAGAAAAGCTGCAATAATCATCAGTCAGAAATCCCTTAAATCAACAGTCACAAAGGCTGGAAATATCGCTGCAGCTGTTGTTGTGTGCAGGGCAGTTGCTGCAGTCAGTGGTACAATCTGTTCATCCCACTTAACCTCATTTCTCTCCGTTGCGCGCTCTCACACTTGCTCGCTCGCGCTCTCGCCGTTACTCAATCACCAGATTACAGGATGCTCTCACTCTCTCACCCTTTTCATCCCACGCTGCCAGTGAAGGAGTGCGGAAAGGCAGAGCTCAGCAGGCCGCATTATACTCTGCCCAGACACGGCAGCAGCGCGAACGTCGCTGCTCATTCACACAAAAGAGTCCAAACGCGCACATGTGGCGGCTCTCTCCAAAACACTGAACCTACACAAGCCGCACACAAAATGTGGATAATCTTCCATCCAACAGGCACTGTGAGGCAAACGACGGGGGGGGGG